>VUQH01004921.1:0-10870 GCA_015106775.1 Etroplus canarensis | reverse complement strand
TTCTTGGCATTTCCCCCCCCCCCCCCCCCCCCTTTTCACTCCCTATGCATTCATTTACCACTGTTGCATGTCATTAAATGTCTTCTCTCTCCCATAGTGTTTGTCTCTCTTTGCTCTCCTTTCTCTCTTCTCTGTCCCATGACCCCCAACCAGGCAATGGCAATCGAGGCAATGGCTGCCCCTGCTTGAGCCTGGTTCTGCCAGAGGTCTCTTCCTGTTAAAAGGGAGTTCTTCCTTCCCACAGTCACCAAGTTCTTGCTCACAGGGGATCGTCTGATTGTTGAGGTTTTCTCTTTCGCTTTAATACTGTAGGTATCTTTATCTTACAGTGTAAAGCACCTTGAGGTGACTTCTGTTGAGAATTGGCACTATATAAATAAAATTGAATCGACTTGAATTATTATTGGTTATTTGAGTTACTGTTGCCTTCTTATCAGCTCAAAGAAGTCAGGCCATTCTCCTCTGACTTCTGGCATCAACTATGCACTTTCACCCAGAGATCTGCTGCTCACTGGATGTTTTCTCTTTTTCTGACTATTTTCTGTAAACCCTAGAATGGTTGTGTGAGAAAATCCTAGTAGACAGCAATTTCTGAAATGCTCAGACCAACCTGCATCAACAACCATTCCTCTTGCAAAGTAACTTAAATCACGTTTCTTCCCCATGCTGATGCTTGGTTTGCAGTTAAGCAGGTTGTCTTGACCATGTCTATATGCCTAAATGCACTGAGCTGCTACCATGTGTTGGATGATTAAATATTTGTGTGTATCAGCAGTTGAACAGGTGTAACTAAGTGGATGGTTAATGTACATATATAAACTTGGGTTTGGATGATTTGTCTGTTTTGATTGGCAAGGGTAAAATGAATGAATGGTGATGAACAGACAATCAGTGCACCATCAACAATTCTGATAATGAAGTGGTGATTATTTTTTAGCTTCTCCCAGTGTGAGTAATCTTTGCTTTTAGGTTGTCCATAAATGTAGAACTCTTGGTCAGATAATTCATAGTTTCATAAGACATTTTAAAATTTTTCATCCCATATAAACAAAGCAAAAAACAGATCAACTTCTGGCACACTAAAATATAAGAAAAAAATATACTTCCTGCTGTGTTATGTTTTCTAATTGTTAAAGTGAAAGAACTGAATGTATGCTGACAACAGCTGGAAACATTCAAGCTTTCAGCCAGATTTCTCACTTCACCACAGCAGCATGTACTGCCTTTGCCCATAGATGCTTTTCCAAAATCCTGCTGCCCACGCACACACACTCAATTACACAAACAGCACCCCAAACAGGACATTACTCACTCACTCTTCATATTGAAACACAAGGTCAGCATGTATTACCGCTGCCAGGATTGTGGGGGAGAGGATTGACTGCAGCATAACGCTTTTCCAGGCTGCCACAGTCTGTTCAAGGCTACGGTGACCAAGACCCAGTCCTGTGCAGCAAGGACTCAGCGTTCCTCTGTGGCAGGGGGAGGTCATTCAGTTTTGCTCTCACTCTCTATCTGTGTAGTTCCCTCACTCTCTCTTCTCCATTATCTCTGCTGGGTACATTTTCAGTTCAAGTACAGCTAGAAATAAAACATGCAAATAGTCAATAGACTGTTTTCTAACTAGGTTTGTGCTTTCACTTTACCACCAAGAAATGCTTTGTTAGTTTTTTGTTTCCACCGACATCAAAAGAACAAACTAGGGAATTTTTCAAAGCATAGAGTTTATAAAGATTTCAGTGCACTGAGAGAAAGTGCTGTTGTTTTCGGTTTAATTTGTCATGTTAGTATTTTTTCAGACTGCAGCAAGCTCACAGAATATCAAACTTTGATAAGAAAAAGAAAAAAAAATGCCTGGACACATACCTACACTGCCTACAAGTATCTAAATACTAAAAATATAATTAGCTATATTTCTAATACTCCCGAGATTTGTTTTTCTCATAGAAGTGTGGTGTCAGAAAGAAGGATGCTGTCCAAGTTAAGGACAATACTGGACAATCCTTCACACCCTCAACATGGTGTGCTGGACAGGCACAGCAGCAGACTTATTCCGCCACAATGCACTACAGAACACCGCAGGAAATCATTCCTACTTGTGGCCATCAAACTCTATAATTCCTCCCTTTGACATCTTAACTAGTTTCTTTCTCTCACCATATCTTGTACATATTGTATATAGTGTTTAATTTTGGAGTAGTTTATATTACATTTAATCTTAATTTTTCTGCCATCAGATTTATAGTTTTTTAAATATAACTGTGCGCCTGTGACAACAGTGCAATTTACCCCTTGGGATAAATAAAGTACTCTGATTGTTTGATTGATTGCTTAGCAACAAAAAAGCACACCAGGAGCTTCATGGCATGGGTTTCCATGGCTAAGCAGCTGCATGCAAGCCTTCTATTACCAAGCACAATGCCAAGGGTTGGATGGAGCGGTGTAAAGTACAGCACCACTGGACTTTGGAGCAGTGGAAATGTATTCTTGGAGTGACAAATCGTGTTTTTTCTACCGGGCAGTCTGATGGATGAGTATGGGTTTAGCAGATGCCAGGAGAATGTTACATGTCTGACTGCACTGTGCCAACTGTAACGTTTGGTGGAGGAGGGAAAATGAAATGGGCTTGGCCTGGGCCCCTTAGTTCCAGGGAAGGGAAATATTAATGCTTTAGTTTACCAAGGCATTTTGGACAATTCTATGCTTCCAGCCTTGCAGGAACAGTTTGGGGAAGGCCATTTTCTGTTCCAGTATGACTGTTCCTACAAAGCAAGCAAGCTGTGTGCTCAAAGCAAGGTCAATAAAGGTACGGTTAGATGAAATTGGTGTGGAATAACTTAACTGGTCTGCACAGAGCCCTGACCTCAGCCCCATCCATCATCTTTGGGATGAACTAGAATGAAGATTGTGAACCAGGTCCTCTTGTTCAACTTCAGTGTCTGACCTCACAAATGCCGTTCTGGATGGATGGGTAACAATTCCCACAGGCACACTCCAACATCCAGCCTTCCCAGAAGGAGGAACCAACTTCAGATTAATGCCTATGGGTTTCGTGTAAAGCTCCTGGCGGTGTATTGCATAGGTGGCCCAAAGCCTTTGTCCAAATTATAGTGTATCTCTGCACCACATTGTCCAGGGAAGGGAGACCCTCTCTGGCACATCTGCTGGCACGCAAAGTATCCCTTCTCATGGAGGGACCAGTGCAGAATGATGTGGTAACAGCTCTGAATAGGTTTACTGTCACTCTTTCTCATCAGCATGGTTTGTGTGTGGGGTCAAGCCCTGAACAAAGGCTGGCTCTGCCTCCATTGTCCAATTAAGACAAAAAGAGTCCTGCTGATGCTGTTCAGGCTCTTGCCGCAGTAAGGACGACTGATGGGATTTAAGTGTGTGTCCTGTCGCCGAGGGCAACCTGGTGCTTATTAATCAGGAGGGTGGTGGGTAATGGAAGAGATGAGGGGGGTAACGGGGGTGGGGCACTGCTGATGCAGCAGTGCTGCCTGAGGTCAGGAAAAAGGGTATGATGGATACAGCTGATCGCCCTGTAAGGAAGTTTAGAGGGAAAGAGGAGGAGGTTCCTTCTTCTGGACGTTAAGAAGCCTCTTTGTCACGCTGTCAGTCAAATAGATTCAAGGTGGCCGAGACCTTTTTGAGGGAGAAAAAGAAAGGAGAGGTCCCATTGTGAAAAGTGGATCCCTCTTTGGATGTCTGATAAACACAACAGGCCTCTTTCTTATGTCCTCTCCATGAGTATGTGCAGAAATTGTGTTAGCGTGTAAAATGTGTGAACTTTCCAGGGAGGAGAGTTAAGCAGATCAAATGCCCTTTGAAAAAAATAAGGTTTGAAAGTAAAATTTAGTAGAGCTGTAATTAACCCAACAGTTATATTTATAATCATCAAGTCTGCAAATACCAGAGAATAGTGAAAACATCCATCTGTTTTTTAAATCTCAAACAGCTGTTTTCAGACATATTGTTTTGCAATTAGCAGTCTAAAATATTTATTTTGACATCACATAAAAAGACAAGCACCAAATCCTTACAGTTAAGAAACTCAAACTAGATTAGATTTTATTTTCTGTAATATTAATTAAAATAAATAATTGATTTTCGCAAATGTTGAAGATTAATTTGCTGTCAGTTTGCTAGGGTTTTTCAGTGTAGAGCAGAGTATTGGTGTAATCCTAATCATGAACTTTTAGAGTCTTGCAAGCTTTGTGATGATTATCTCTGAAGTCTCTCCTTAGTATCACATCCTCAGCACCTCCATTTTACTGACATTTGATATGGAGGAAGGGTGGAGTACAGCTCAGGCCAGCTCCTGGAACTGGAACATGACCCCTTTGCTGGTTTGTCATCTGATAAGCGTAAATGTTTTGATAGTGTTGGGCCTTTCAATGTGATCCATGGCTCTCCTTTTACACCCCATAACAAACAGGGCTGTCTAAACAGCAGTTTATGGCCAGGACAAGGCCTGGTCAACCATCATCAAAGATCTAATCTGGGATGAGCCATTAGGTTCAGACCAGATGCTAGAAATAGCTGTGAAGATGGTGGATGAAATAATGGTTAGCCTTGAAATACTGCTAATTACAGGAATTATTTTCTTTGGTACAAAGTAAGGAAGGATTTTTTTCTAGTCTTAGAATATAAATGTGATATTTTAGTGGATGTATTTTGACCACTTTAAATTAGAAGCAGCTAATGATTGTCTCCTTCCCTCCTCTTGCCCTTTAGCATTGACCGGTATTTGACCACTGCCAGTGACAGTTTTACAGTATGAAATAGAACTCATTGTTATCTTATTCAATATGTCTTCCCTGAATAACACTATAAATGTATTAGAGTCCTGCGTTGTTCCAGCTTAGGTGAACTGGCGTTCAACCCGGCAGCGTTGTAAAATGCAGATAGGGTTCACTGGCAGGCCTCCTGTTTTATTACATAGTCAAGGAGAGCATTGTAAGCTGCCAATTGTCCTTCATTTTCGTTCACTTACTCTATCAGGGATGATATTCTGTAACGTAATTAAGCAAATGGCATTTTTGGTAAGCGTTGGTGCTTTCTAAATATTTTTAATTGCCTGAAAGTTGGCTCCTACAGTTTGTTTTTATGTAGGTTACTGGAAAAAATTCCCAGAGTAAGCCCAGTATCCCAGCTGTCAAAAAGCAAAAGGTGGGGTATGCCTTGGACAGGTTGCCAGTCTATCACAGGTATAATATATAGAGATAGGCAACCATGCATGTTAATATTTAAGCCTGCAGCCAATTTAAAATAACCAGTTAACCCACTTGTTTTTTTTGTTTTTTTTGGACTGTCCCACTTCAGATCCCAAAAAAAGTTTGTATCCCAAACAACACAAAAATACACATCCTACACTCTAGAACTGTATCAGTCGCTAACAATAGAAAAGGATCAATGTTGAATTTTACTTAAATAAAGGTGCGTCTTATTAGAGCAATAATATCAGCAAATGTTTGCTTGTTTCTTTTTTTATATAAAAAACATATCTGTTCACCTTAGTTTCCTTCACCTGGTTGTCCACACCCCACCTACAGTGGCTCAACACCACACCAGTAGGGCCAGCCCCATAGTTTGAGAACCACTGAATTAGCTCAACATGTATGTCTTGGACTGTCGGAGGAAGGTGTATGTCTTGGACTGACGGAGGAAGGTGAAGTACCCAGAGAGAATCCACACGGGCACAGGTAGAAGATGCATACTCCACACGGAAAGGCCCTAGCTAGGTGGTAGATTTGAACCCCAGACCGTCTTTGTGTGAGGCTGCAGCGCTAACCACTGCATCACTGTGCCCCCAAGGTGAAGGTGCTTTTAGCTTCTCTATTTTTTTCCCAAGGGGTTGACAAAGTGGATGAATCTGCATGTGATTCTCTGTGACTGGGCACAGAATTTACACCAGATGCCCTTCCCAACGCAATCCTTCCATTTATCCAGGCTTTACTAGGAGTATACTGGCTTGTGACCCCCTCCCGGTTGCAAATCGGGTATGTTTCTTGTGTGAATATATAAACCACTATGCTGCATCCCCAAATTAATCTCATCAATTTAAAATTGGCATGTAGTATAGCAGTTATTAGAAAATTCAGTATGTGTTCAGTTTCTCAGCTGAAACTGCTGCTGGGTAGAGATTATAAAATTTCCAAATTTTTTTTGTTTTGATTTGTGAGAATCTGATGGAAATGTTCGGTTTCAGTCAGAATTTGGTTTTTATTGGAACTGACTATCAAACCTGAGAGTACTGGTGAGATTAGACTGTCTAGACCAGGGGTCTCAGACCCACAGCTCCAGAGCCACATTCGGCTCCCTCTGGCTTTGACAAATATGAGGAAAAATGATCGTCTCATTTTTGCTGAACCTCAGTAGCAGTAGCATGGATGTAAACACATAAATGACTAGTCCTGTGTTCCCCCTAGCTATGGATTCCAAAACCAAAAAAATAAGTTACAGAGCAAGATAGAAAATTTAACAGTGCATGACCAAAATCCTTTGCTTTCACTGCCAACACTGATGTCCTACTGATACCTTGATCTCATCAAAATAAAATTAAAACATTCATTTTTTTTTTTTTTTTACTTTTACTATATTTAAACCTGTTAGGCTACTATTTTTCAATTTATTATTAAAGTCCTCATTTTAATTTGCAAAACACAGGTAGGACTCAAAGTGGTCTGCAGAGCTTTATAGCTGCTATGTTTCAAATTAGGCATAAACATGCTAATAAATATTTTCCCTTCCATTTCACAATTGTTCCATTTTGTTGTTACTAAAAATAAGTAGCGACTACAATAACAATTTTAGTAATTATAGTTATAGCATCCCATTCTATAAATACCACAAAAATATGGTTACTTTTAAATGCAAATTTTAAATACTAAAAATGATAAATATTTAGTATTTTTCATGTGACTGCAGAGTCATGAGCTCAAAGATTTTAACTACACATATTAGTAATGTTGATTGGCTCATTTATACTTAATAGATTAAGATAAACTACTTAATGTATCACAAATAAATTATTTTGCTACAGCAGGTTAAAAAAGTAAGTTCAACTGAACAAACATGTAACAAATACCTTAAATAAGCAGGATTTATAAGGCTTGTATGATTTGTGGCACCAAACAGATTTGCTAGGTCAAGAATTGCTTAAAAATCTTTTGTTTGTATTTTGTTTGTAAAGTTTGCTAATCCCTGATTTTGACAAGTCAGTAAAGATATTCAACCATATTACATTTAAGTTATTGCGAAAGGTCCCTGGTTCAATTTCAGGTAGGGACACAAGCTCCTCTCACCATGGAGGGTTGCACCAGGAAGGGCATCCGTTGTAAAACCTTTGCCAAATTACCAGTGCAGATTATTCTGCTGTGGTGACCCCTTGGGGAAAATACATGGGAGCAATCCAAGCTACACATTTGGGTTATTGCTACCTATAAGACATCAATGAACAGTCAGTAAGGGTGGGGATTACTAGCCATCAACCATTTGGTGCATAGAATGTGAGTAAAAAGTCAAATTTTGTTTTTTTTATCAGAAGAACAGTACAAAGCACATAAAGATTTAGTTTATCACCCAGATAAGAAACAATTAATCAATTATCATTATAGTTGCAGATTTGAATTTGATTGAATAATCAATTTTGATTCATTGGTCAGTATGCATAACAGTTCTAGTTCCATATTTAGTAATATCCTTCAAGCACTATGCCAAAATTAGTTGTATATTTATGGTTTTTCTATAAACAAGCAGCTGTGGTCTACAGTATTTTCCACAGTTGGCTTCTTTGAACTAAGCTTGTTTTCCATTTACGTCATATAAGTTATCTGTTTGGCAGGCCTTCAGCATTAAATGATGCTGGTCTTTGTCCATGGCTGAGATTTAGTTTAAGGTTAAATACCTTGCCCTTAAACTCTTTCTCTGGGCCACAGTCTGTGGCAAGGTCACAGCTCCAATCAACCTAGTGTTAAGACAAAGTCCGCTTGTCTCCTTAATGAATTAGCTCTACAGTTCCCCTGCGAGTTACAGCACCTCTCTCCAGACCCTCACAGGCCTTCCTAGCCCTGCTGCCCTTTCACACGCACCCCCTAGCCCCTAATTTTTAAATGAGTTTTATAACTGGACAGTAAACTTCCAGTGGCTTAATGATGATGACTTCTTCATCTGCCCAAATGCTCCTTTTGTCCACCCCTCCTCCGACCCAAGACCCTGCCCCCGTTCCCTCTGGTCGCACCAGGCTTTAAACCTTGGTTCACCCCACTTTATAGTTCCACAGATAATCTCTTAGAACGCACAAACATGCACGCGCATGTGCACACATGGACCCTCAGGCTTTTATCTTCACTGAAGCTTGCTCTGTCTCTTTTTCCCTGTCTTTCTTTCTGTTGCTGCCGACTTCAGCAATGGCATTCATTTGGAATGTTTGCCTTTGTTTGTTTGGCCCACTGGAAAGCCATGAATCACTTTAGCTCATCTGCTATCCTCACTAGCACTGATTTGCACTTCAGGGCTCAGCAGGTAGTCATGGGGAGGAGGAGGAGGAGGAGATTTTGAAGAAGGTTTTGGGGCTTTAGTAAGGAAATTAGAGCTGCAGACTACCACCTGCAAGTTGTCACACCTTTGACATCAGGTAGCCCACAAGATGACTGCTTAGAAAAATGAGTATTCAGATAAGGGAATTTTCACATGTTGACTTTTAATTTTTTTTTTCTTTTGGTTTTCATTAGTTTAGCTGCAGAACTGTTTTATTATAACAGTCTTATTAGCACCTAGTTGCTGAACTTCCTTCCCATCTGATACTTATTTGACATATTCTTATTTGTTGGGTAAATCTCATAGTCAAAGCCTGAACTTGCCATTAAATGATAGGCAACCTTTGTGCTTCCATCCCTTTATATTACTTGGTTAGATGTGTTAATTTGGTTATTGTGCTAGAATAATAGCAGGTACAAGTTTAGGCAGATGATTCTCCTTCAGCTCAGTCCAAAAAGCTCCAAACAACCATCACGTGTTTGGCAGCTGCTGACTCACCTAAGACCAAGCTGTGGCACTCCTCTGGGTGTTCAAGAGAGGAAGAACACCTCTTTCCTACCCTTTAACCCCCTTCATTGAGAGCTTAGAATCTCCCAGAACCCCCCTTTGCTGGTCATGTGACTTGTCTTTCCTCAGGTGGCAGTGGCAGGGATACTTCCCTTTTGTCCCCCTTTGGAGCTCAACACACTGGTGAAGGATGGGCTCAGGGGCGGGCAAGTATTCAATCCACACTCTTTTGTTTTGTTGCTCAGTGTCTTTTGAGGCCAAAGAAAATGCTGGGTTTACTCATTATCTCCATTTTAAATGGGCTATTTAAGACAGGCCGTGTCAAAGTCAGGGGCTTGAAGATAAATAATACTGACAGCTCTTTTCCCTCATTTGAACTTGCGGTTGTGTTGGTGTCAGTTGGAACATTGCAAAGATTTCACTTTCGTTGCACCAGATAGCTGCAGTTAGTTACTATTCATCACTTAAAAATGCCAATTATAATCTAATAAAGTGCTTGTGAGTCACTGTCAGCTACTTAGTGTGTGGTCTAGATCATCAGTGGCCAGGAAAATTTCACAGTCAAACTCAAACCTAGTGTTTAGACAAATGTGTCTGATCCAGTGAAATGAGTGCATGAAAGCCCTGTAAGCACTAATGAAGGCCCTGATTGGCTCATGTGGTGGTTTACAGCAGCCATCACACTCAGTGCACTGCAATATACCCATTGGAGAGGAGGTGAGAAGAGCTGCACACAACCTGATTAAAACAACTGTTGACCGTGTCTGTGGTAATGAACTGGAAAGTCAGCCACACAGCTCAATGAAACAAGAATCCAGGACCGCGAATCTAAAGGGAGATATTGGATAATGAGGAAATTTATAAAAACAACATTTTAAGTAGGTATTCTGGGAATTGTTAGAACTTGTGTACAAACAAAATATCTGGCTGTATTGCTGATGCGGTCTTAAAAAGTCAAAGTTCTCAACTATCTGTATCTGTATTAAAGAAAGACCTAAAACTCAGGGTGACTGACTGCATCTTTCCTGCCAACAAGTAGATGTGAGTTTACTCAGACTTACTGTTTACCCGACAAATTCTTGCAAACATTTTAGCAGGAAAACAAACACAGAAACCTTGGAGTCCCATACAAATCATATTGACTTTACACTTTTAAGTTCAGGGCAAAATATTTTTGTATTATATAACCGTTTGAAATCAAAACTGCAGCCTGTCTGTCTGTAGTGTAAGTGTCCTGACACTACAGACTGCCAGTTGTTTTCTATTCAAAGTCAGGAGATAATTAAACGTGTCTCAGCTGCCCTGGATAGAGAAATTTTGAAATGTAATTGTTTTATTTTGCGTTGTAAGTCCTAAATATGGTGCCAAATTATTAAATACAATCTGAGGGAACTCAGTTATGTAGATGGTGATGTTATCCACCTTAAGCTCCTTTTGTTATTTCCTTTATATTTGTTCCTTCTCCTTTTGGCAATGTCATAATATGGTCTTAGTGCTGATCACCAGGCTATAATGACAATCCCCAACATCTGCCAGTGCCTGTTGATTTGTGGTGCATTTCTGTTTATTTATTTTGACCAAATGAGCCCCTGGTATTTATAGCAGGAGTAAAAACCTAATGTGGGGTCAATCCCCGGGTAAGGCTATGGAGACAAAATGCTCAAGATGACCTGAAATTCTTGTCCTTACTTTGCTGGGGAGGGATTCCCCTGATCCTCCTGTCTGTTCAGTCTCTGAATTGGCCCTCCAATAAAAAGTTGGGTGTGGCCATGAGAGATTGAACAGAGCATGGGAGTGAAAGTTTGATTTAAAGACCTGCCCC
>VUQH01004918.1:0-19810 GCA_015106775.1 Etroplus canarensis | reverse complement strand
AATATTAATTTTTGATTTTAAGAAAGAAGTTTTGCCTCAAGATTTTTTTTTTTTTTTTTTTTTTTTTTTTAAATTTAAATTTTTTTTTTTTTTTTTTTTTACAAAAAATGAATAAATAAATAAAAATAAACATTCACCACACACAGTGAAACTTTGTCAGCTGGGATGACCTCCAGCGACCCTGGATTGGAAGAAAATGGATGGATGGATAAAAATTTAGCACTCAACTAAAGTCATATAAGTAAAGTTGTTTTAAACAAATATATACAGCCTTTGTATAATTTTTTACTAAATAATTTTCTCTGTATCAGGACTTCTTCATGGTGCTCTTTCACTGTCAAACATTACGGGTAAGAGGAGGAAGGGCTGGGATTCTGCTGGTGAACTGCAACGAGAGCTTTGTGGTTTAGAAAGTGTTAGCATGTGGAAGATTAAAGCAAGGTGACGAACACAGTTGACGAGTGGACTCACTGCAGCTGTGTTAACACACCGAACAGACAGTCAGTAAAAATGATGGGCACTACCTGGTCATGCTGTGGACTGACGGGGGTTTGTCTTCAGAAACGTTTCCATCCTCAGCTCAGAAAGTTTATCATTGGACAGGAATTCCAATTTTTTGGTGTCTAAACAGACAGTTTTCAAAGTAAATGCATAACTGAGACCTAGCCTGCGTAAGCACGCTTTCTGTTTGTAAGAATCACAGTGACCAGCACTAAGCACTACATACATGGATTAAATGAAGCATCGAAGCAGAGAATTTGCATAGAGGATTTTTTTGTAATCAAATTAATTGTGTTACTTGATGAATCATTGAAGCCCTAGTCTGCTTATTACTCGTTCAATGGTCTTGTGGCTTGTGGAAAAAACTGTTACTTAGTCTGCTGGTTTGTAATTCCTATCGCTCCTGCTAGAGGGCATTGGTTTATCAGTTACACATCAGGAGACTTAACACCCTGTGATTACTGATGAGCCGTGCGCGCTACTCTCTAAAGCGCCTTATGGTCCTTGACGGTGCATCTACAGTACAAAATGGCAAAGCCACCTGTCCAAAGGCTTTGATGAAGCATTGGACATATCAGTATTTAAACCCCAAAGCCGGTAGTTGTATGACTAGGTCTTTGTGTATGGGTATTATTCAAAGCTGTCCAACCCTCCCACCTTTGACCGTGCCCTTGTATTCTTCCCAAGGGGTTGCCACAGCGGATTATCCAGCATTGGTAATTTTTCTGATTATTGGGACATTAGTGACCCCTACCTTCCTGCATCCACAGTGATCTCTTTAGTGTTGGAGATGTTCAGGGATAGATAGTCTTCTTGGCACCTCTGTTCCAGGGTAGTTGCCTCTTTCCTGTAGTTTATCTCATCAGTCCCACAACTGCTGTGTTTTCTGCAAACTTTGAAAGGATTAACTTTTTTGCCATGGAGTCAGAGTAGAGTAATAGAGTGAAAGCAGGAGGGTCTGAGAACAATGCCCTGTGGCATTCCCATGTTGATGTTCAGCAAAGAACTGGTGTGGTTGTCCAATCTTACCAGCTGCAGATGGCTGTCAAAAAGTAAAGGATCCAGTTGCAAAAAACTGTTTTTAGGCCAAGATCCCTGAGCTTGCTGGCAAGCCTGGAGGGCACAATGATATGTTAAACTATAGTCCACAAAAAGCATCCAAACATAAGTGCTCCTCCCTTTCAGCTGAGAGAGCGCAATATGAAGTAAATGGGCAATGGATCCTCAGTGTCTCTGTGTACTGATAGGCATCAAGTGTAAGGAGGAGCATGGAGAAGATATGGATTTAACCTGCCTCTTAAAACATGTGCTGACTATTTGGGTGAGAACTATAGGTCTCTAGTGATTGAACCTGGTCACTGGTCATGGGGACAATGGTGGCAGATTTAAGGAAGGTGGGGACAGTCTGTCAGTAAAATCAACTGTAAGCTGACAGGCACAGACCTTCAGGACATAACCTGGAATGTCGTGTGAGCCCACTGGCTTGCACGTGATGATGGTAAATGACCAGTGAACCTCGGCCCTAGTAGTCCTGGTGTGCAGTCCTGAAGTAGGAAGAGGGAGGCAGGAGGTAAGGGCCATGGCAGGGGGGTCTGACAGAGGAGTAACTTATGAAAATGATTGAGTTGATGTGGAAGAGTAGTTGTGTTTGTAGTTTTCTCTTTCTCTTCCCTTGAAGTCTGTAGTAATGTTTAATGATTGCTATAAATAAATTGGGTTATTAGAGATGAGATCTGACCCCGTCTTATGTCTGTATTCTCTTTGTGTATTTAATTATTGTTCTTTGTGTATAACAGGCAGTTGTAGTCTTCAGGTAAGCCAGATGTTGAAGGCTGTGGTCTGTGCATGGACAGCTGTGTGGGGACTATTGTCAGGCCATGGTTTTGGGTTAGGTGTGGCTTTTATTTTTTAAGGGAGACCACATCCTCTGTGTGTGTTTTCTGTTATTTTACAGTATTCTTTAAATGTTCTTTAAGTGTCAAATAAATGGTTGTGTAGGAGCAGTAAGCATAATCATAGCGGTAATAACTATTGTTTGTACACTTAGATGAAATGTGCAAAATTTAGCCTAGTCTAAAATAAGCGATGCTGGCGGATGCCTCCATTGTGGCCTGGATTGTTGACTACCTGACTGACAGACCACTGTATGTGTGTCTGTTGCATTGTGCGGTCTGCACAGAAACCTGCCATCTCCAGAAGTTTTCTGGGGACTCTGCTGTCGTGGGTTGTATCAGAGAGGGTGATGAGGGAGATTAACAGTAGGAGCAGTGTGCAGAGAAGAGAGTGCCTGAGCTGTGAGAAGAAGAAAGATCATAGTGTTTTCATAGAGTGAGCAGAGCGTAGAGAAAAGGATCTAAGCTGGTTGATTGGGGCAACATGTTGTTCAGAACCTGGGCTCCTTAGTGGAAGAAGCTTCTTGCAGTCCTGCAAGTAATGCTGCAGAAACTTCTCCCAGGGGTGAAAAGGTGAAAAATCCATGTGAGGGATGGTCCCATAAAAACCAAAAAGCTTAGATGATTTAAATGTGGACATTTCCTGGTTTCTTGTGGCTGCTAGTTTTTAATAATTGACTGCAAGTCCTTTGTCTAACATTGTGATTGGATCTTTTTCTACTTCTGCCTCTACTTCTTCTGCTTTTTCTGCTATTTCTTGTGCTTCTGCTTTTTCTTCCATTCTTTCTTCTGCTCCTGCTCATACTCCTTTTCTTGATTTATTGCCTTGGGTTGCTTGGAATGAAATTATTTTGTTAAACACCTTGAATTGAAGTTCAGAATATGCACTTCAGTCACATCTTAATCGAACTGAAGCTTACAAATAACCACTTGGATATTATTTTTTACTGTGGGCATCTGTGGTCAACAGAGCAAGCTGGGAGTGTGACTGTCCCTGCAGTATGGAATATTTCAGAGTCAAATTTGACTGTTTTAATCATTTTTAGTATTAAAACAACTGATCTTTTTTTGGTTGTGTCAGCCTTAAGATAAAGCCAAATAGTGCTCTTTTACGTTTCCCACTCCAGTGTAAATCCCCCTCAAACAAGTGAAATCGGATCTGTACAGTACAGCCCAAAACAGAAATAATTGGCCTCATTTCCTTTTTTTCTCCTTTTTCTCCCTTTTCTAAATCCAGCTTAGGTTTCCTGTTTACTGTCGGGTATTTTTCAGTGCACTGGATGTTCAAATCTGAAGACAAAATCGATGCTGAAAAACAAATAAGAGAATTTTTGATGTTGTTTTCTCAGTCAAGGCAATGGGATCACTGTTTGAGTGAGTCTGCTCTGTAAAGCAGAGAGGAAATGTAAGGCCGGAAAGAGGAGTGTGACATGCAAATGTTCAAAATGGGGTTGTTGTGGTTACGTTGCTCATGTTTTAGACGAGGCCAGGCTGTGACAATGCCATCAAGTTATGTTGACAGTGTCACGTCAGGGTAAACACAGCTCCAGTTTGCAGGAGTACTGCTAATTTACATGAATGGATTGGCTCAGTTTGAGCTAACTGTATCAGTTAGTTTAGCACTGTATAAAGGGACTACTGTAAGGACTTTTATTGTCCTGTGTTATCACAGAGCCTTTCAATTTTTTAACTGCAACTTTGTCTCTATTTCTTTAACTCATATGTAAGAAATTTTCTGTTAGAAGCAGAGTGGTGCCAGCGTCAACGATGACTGATCAAAAGTAATTTTCTTATATATGTACGTTGCAGCTATCTTTAACAGCAGAAACATTTCTCACGACCTTTACCTTGGTTATAGTCGAGCAATTTGGGCTTCCTGTTTCTGTGGTGACATCGAGCAAAGAATTGCAAAGGCCTGTATGCACTGTGCAGTGCCTTGAACTCATGATGAACTATTCTTCACCACAAGTAGTTTTACTTAAGTAGCATTTATTCTCTGCACCTGTATATAGTTAAAGATAGAGACAGATGTTTTACCTTTGGCTTATTGACAACAGGTCTCCCAGACTAACAAAACAAATAGAAATATATCCAATTTACATGTGTGGTTTTGATCTGACTGAACAAAGGACAGAAACATTCTAAAATAAATTTTAATGGGATTATTATGTTATTATAAAATCAAGAACTACAACAAATGTTGGCATGGGATTTTTTTTTGGCGGGGGACTGTTGGTCTAAAATTACATTCATCAAATGCAAAATCAGTGGATGGATGGATAGAAAAATAGTACTTTATTCATCCCAGGCTGGGAAATTCCTGTGTTACAGCAGCAATTAGACAACAACCACAATATGTATACACAATATAAACAGTATATGCAGCATCAGCAAAAATAAGATAAATAATAAATATACAGTATACAAATAACAATATGGAAATAAGATATGCAGACTATACCAGGATATACTATATATAAAACAGAGACTCTGTGAAAAGATATTAAATATCCAACAGTAATTTAAGATGCTCAAGTATAGGAAGTATACATTGTACTCAAATAGACAGTATGAATAACTTCAAGGGCAATGGACACAAGATGTACAAATTAGAAACAGAAAGTGCAGTTCAATTGGTTGAAACATCTTAACATAACCAGAAACTAGACAAGACCTCTGCAGCGTGTTCTCTGTTGGACTGAGGTGAGGTGTTGCAGGGAGCTATTGCCTGGGACAGGAAAGATCTCCTGTATCAGTCCTTGTTACAGTGAAGCTGAATCAGTCTGAGAGAAAGAGCTCCGCTGTCTGTACAGTGCAAGGTGGAGAGCATGATGGGGTTATCCACGATGGATGACAATTTGCCCATTGTCCTCCTTTCTGCCACAGATTTACAAATGTCCAGTTTGAATCTGGTGACAGAGCCAGCCTTCTTAATGAGTTTATTCAGTCTGTTTGTGTCACTGGCTCTGATGCTGCTCCCCCAGCAGACTACAGGGAAGTAGAGTGCACTTAGCACAACAGACTGATAGATTTCCAGCATCTTGCTGCACACTTTAAAGGATCTCAGCCTTTTCAGGAAATAAAGTCTGCTCATCCCCTTCTTGTATACAGCCTCTGTGTTGACCTTCCAGTCCAGTCCATAGTCCATAATACTGTCATGAACTTAAACATTTACATGTTAACTGAGGCCTGTAGAGTCTGAGATGCAGCTCTTGGGTTGTTGCAGTTTCTCTGAGTGTTACACTGTCTGACCCTGAAGTGGATTTGCTAGGATGCCCACTCCTGGGAAAATTGACAACTGTCTTGAATGTTATCCACTTGTGAATCATCTTTTTCACTGTAGATTGATGGACTTCAAATTGTTTGGAAATAGCCTTACAACCCTTCCCAGGTTGATGGGCATCAGCAGTGGCTTCTGTAAGATTATCACTGATGCCTTTCCTCCTTGGCATTGTGTTGAGACACACCTGAATGCTCCAGACCAGCAAACTGCCAGAATTTCTGCTTTTCTGGGAGAGAAAAGGTTTTTGGCTTCAACTTTGTAACTTTGTTACATTCGCAGGAAACAATAGCACAGGGGAACCCCCCTCCACCCACCCACACACACACACACACACACACACACACACACACACACAGAGAAATCCCCAAGCTATAAACACTTTAAGCAACACAACTAAAAATAACATTAACTGGCATACACACTTTTTTAAAAGAACACATAGTGAACCAAGCGTTTTGGATGTTGGTGGACATTTATAGTAATGAATGTTTGCAGAACTACAGTATCATAATGCACTTATCACCTGTGGAGAGCAGTTGTGAGTGAAGTTTGCTGTTCTGGCATAAAGAGATAAGTCTGTGTAATGTTTGTCTGGTTGCAGGAGGACAGTTTTACCATCTCTTTAAACAAGCCTGGTCAGGCCTGTAGGACATGAGATAAATACTGTGATGCACAGTATCTGAATAAAGTAGATAGACTGGGCACTCTGCTTTAGGACGACAGCTAACTGCCATCACTGTTGAAGACTGGCTTTGACTTAACCGGAAGTCAAGTCAACCAGGAAAGGTCTTTTAAGGGACAGTTCATCAAAAATTCACATCGTATAAAATTGCTCACGACAAGGTTTATGGATTTTTAAAGATATAAATAACAAAGTGATGATTTTTGGAAAGAGGCACAGATGCTGAGATTGTCAGTGTTATTTTTTCAGCACCCTACAGTACGAAAAGCACTTTTAAAAAGGGCATTTTCAGGCTTAATTTTTTTACTTCAGAAGTCTGAACTTCTTGAATTCGTGGTTGTGCAAGAACTGTACATTAATGTTCATATCTTTATTATTTAACAAAATACATGTTTTTTCCTGATATTGTTTTACAGTGCTTTTAGAGTACACTAAGCACATTTGTGCACTATTCCTCATTTTTAGTAGCTGCAGTAATTACTGTTGTGACCTCGGACTTCCTCTTTCAGTGAGGGTGGGGTGGGAAGTATTTACAGTACAATTTCTGAAGTCTGCAGACTTCAGTGTTTTGAAACCAGATTATCTGCCGGATTTTGACTTGGTTCTAAATAAACAGGAAGAGCTGCATACTGACATAGCTTTTGCTTGGTCATGGTCTTTGGGTCTTAAGGGCTCTAAAATTTCCAGATCAAATACAGTAATGTCTTGAAGAAAAAAGCTTTGAAAGACCTGTAACTTAGAGACTAGTATAAGCGTTAGATTTTTCAGCTCTGCCTTTCCTTCTGCCAAACAAACTGACCCCACATTCACTGCAGACAGGATTCAATGCTCCCAGCTGAATCATAGCTGGGAACATGTGGATGTCTGAGATGCCCTTATATGGCATTGAATGTCTTAAACACAGGAAATGACATCTAGACAGCTGATTAGGAACTTACAAGAATTCTGTCATTCCGCAACAGGGGAAGAGCTGAGTGTCCGAGATGAAACTGGCACTTGACTGACAGACGCCCCTCCCCCGACAATCACACGCGCGCACACACACACACACACACACACACACACACACAGTAAGTTAGTAAGTTGTTTTTAATTATGCTTTATTCCTATGATTTTGAATTATTTTTCTAAATATTATTCCTTAATATTTTATTTAATATATTTAGTTATTTAGTGTATTTATTTTGATTTTTGATTAGTTTTTACTTTATTAGGATATTTGGTCATACTGTGTGTTCCATATTATTGAGCTGCATGGCAGTCCCCATAGTGCAGTGGTTTACACATTCGCCTTAATGGTGGAAGGTCCCTGGTTCGATTTCAGGTGACAGCACAAGCTCTTCTCATCATGGAGGGTTACGTCAGGAAGGGCATCCAACGTAAAACCCAAACTACCAAAACAAATTAATCCACTGGGGCGACCCCCTGGGGACAATATAAGTGGCAGCTGAAGGTGCATACCATTGTACTAAATTCGATATGTTTGTTGTGTTGAACTTATTTTTTAACTGCTGTCACCAAGGAAGTTGCTCACTGCGCCTCTGCTGCAGAGGCGTTAAGTGCCTGGCTGTCTGTCCGTATTTTACAAAACCCTGTGTGGTTCATACCTATGATGGTTAGAAGAACTGATAAAATTTTTAGGTTGTGGGGTCAAAGGTCAAGGTCACAAGGTCATGAATGAAATCTTTGTTATTATCGTAGGAGCTTACTGGGTAGCTGGATCCTCATCACATGTTGTATTCTTATTTACTATGAGTAGTAGAAGGACTGATAACATGTGTGAGATGATGGGGTCAAAGAATGAAAATGAAATTATCATTTCCACCATAGGAGCTCACTGGGCTGCTGGATCCCTGCCAGTGCATGTATTGTTAATGTGTCTAGCTGTGTGTGTGTCCATCCGTCTGTCCATTACAAAATTTACCATTTGCCATGGTTAGAACATCTGATAACATTTATGAGAATGTGGGTTCAAAGGTCAAGGTCACACAGGGTCAGATTTAAGGTGGAGGCCCAGTTCTAGGCATTTCACTTTATCTTAAATTACCCTATATTATCTTAAAAACACAACCGGAGGAGCCCACAAGCAAGTGTTCTCTTAGTGCTAGTCCGAAGCCCGGGTAAATGAGGAAGGTTGCATCAGGAAGGGGATCCGGCTTAAAACCTTTACTAAGTCAAATATGCAGATTCATAATACGACTTCCATACCGGATCAGTCCCAGCCCGGGTTAGCAACGACCGCCTCCGGCGCCATTAGCCAACAGGGTGCCGGTGGAAAATATGCTACTCTTGGCCGAAGGCAAAGATGCAAGCGATGGGGTGAGATGGAGGCTGATGATCCACTGTGGCGCCCCCTAACAGGAGCAGCCAAAAGAACACGAAGAGCCCATATTGTATTAAAAAGTATCTGAACCCTCTCGCTAGTTGATAGAGTTGATTGTAATGCAGATGCAATTAAAAAAAGGTCGACTTATAACCAAGAAAATCAGTGTCTTTGCGCAAACTCTGATGTACATAAGCATTCTAATTCACTATGATTCATTTGTTTGAGCTTGAGGTTTTTGCTTTGATTATTGTTAATCTGACCAGAGTCCATTTGTGGAGTTGATTAGACATGGTTTAAAGTGGACTGAACACTCTTTAAAGCACCAATAAGCTGTCTTATTCACACTTAGCTTTTGGAATAGAACATACAAGCAGTATATAGTATAGCATGTCAAACAGTAAGTTTCTGGGCCACGGCAACCCGATACTTTATATTTACTATAGAATTGAAGCACTATTTATTAACATTCTTACTAATGCTCTTTACCAAATTTATAAACTAGTTCTTTGCGATGCCACAGTATTAGATTTAAGTATCTCTTGTGTTTTTACAGTGGATTTTTTAGACTGGGCAGTGAATATAGTGTTTTGCAAGATCATGAACATGTAGGAGCATATGTCACGTCAGCAAACATGATGGATAAAGACATTAAAATATTGTAACCTGTTCTCTGTGTTTCCTTTTTTCCAGACAGGTAGAAGAAACTCAGACTTGATCATCTGACTGGGCAGGAAAGCTGTTACAAAAACACTGATTTGAATCAGGTAATCACTTTATTGAACTTTTTAGTAAAGTTAAGTAATTTTCATAAGCAGCAGTTAATGTGAGATGAATTCTTTTTCAGTCTTTAAACTATCTCATGTCCTTTGAATACTTAAAAAGTAGAAATGACAATGAGAAACTTATTACAACTTAGTCTTTTTAAAAAACAAAAACTATTTGAATTTATTCATAGGGCCCAACCCCGGTCATGGTGGTGGTACCTCTAGTGCCGGTCCCAGGCCTGGGTAAATGGGGAGGGTTGCAATAGGAAGGGTCTGGCATAAAGCTTTGCCAAATCAAATATGCAGATCCGACGTGTTAGTGCACATGCCCCACAAGTTGGATGTCAGAAGAGAAAGAGGAATCCTGGAGTAAGTTGGATGAAGTGGCAGAGAGTATTCCCAGGGGAGAAAGCGTGGTGACTGGAGCAGACTTAAATGGGCATGTAGGTGAAGGGAACCGAGGGGATTCAATTCAATTCGGTTGTATTTATATAGTGCCAATTCACAACAAAAATTGCCTCAAGGTGCTTTACACTGTAAGGTGTGTTAGAGAGAAAACCCCAGCAGTCTTACGACAGCAAACTCCTGGGCAAGCAGCGGCAAGAACTGGGACTGAGAAGGACAAAGACTATTTCCGGTTTCTATCTTCTTCGTCTTCATCGCTGTCCTCAGCAAACTGTTTGCAGCCTCTGCTTCCACCTCAGCGACGTGATGTCAGGAAGAGGGAGAAAAGGAAGAACACAGAGAAGGTGGATGAATGTAGTAAAGGAGGACATGCAGAGGGTTGGTGTGAGGGAATGCAGGGATAGGGTGAAACGGAAGCAGATGATTCGCTGCGGCGACCCCTAATTGAAGCAGCCGAAAGAAGAAGTAGAAGAATGTGAAAATTTTTTTCTCCAGCAAAACTTGCAGTAGTTTAACAAGTAGTGAGAAGTACTCACCAATGTGTCTCTTGTTATTCAGTGGAGAGTGAGTGTATGTTTGCTATTGCTTAAAAAGTGCTTAATGCGCTGTATGAATGTGAATCTGTCAATGAGGCTTGTAGTAAAATGCATTTTGGATGCTTAGAGTAGAAAATGGGTATATAAGCAGTAGTCCATTTAAGAATGAATTTAAGAGCAAGTTTTAGTAATTAGTTTGATGATATTAGTTTGTTTTTCTGGAAAGTCATTTTCTTGTTGCGTGTGTATGTTGCATCCTCTCCTTTTTACATAGGGAGCAAGAAAAAGCAGGAACCAATAGTGAAACAAGCAACAGGATGTGAATCTGACGGTCTCATGGTGTGATAATAATCCAGTACTTCAGTCATCTGTCCACGAGTATCTCAAATCCCAGAATGACAACAAAGCAAGCACATTAACACCTGCTTTTTTTTCAAAGCTCTCATAGTGACAAATTTAGATTTGGCATAGTTTTTTAAGCCACAACTATATATATATATATGTGTGTGTGTGTGTGTGTGTGTGTGTACTGAACAAACTAACACAGTTACTGACACCTCATGAGATAACTCTTTATAGCACAACACGTCTGTCTAATAGCGTTTGTTTCAACCTGCGCTGTCATGACACTTTATTGCACTTACACATGTATCCACTCGAGCATTTTCTAGGGGGGGCTATAGAAAACCTTTTGCTTTTGGGCAGTCGTTTTCTTACTGAGCAGCACATACCTGGAATACTGAACTCACAGACCTAAGGATCAGAACCTTTCTTACTGCTTTCTGCAAATCCATAATAAATAAAGATAATAAAATATACCTACCTGCTTCTTTAATGCTCTCAAACTATATTCATGAAATCAGGAGGATTTTTAAAACTAATTTTAAATTGCCTTTGGTTTGTCAGAACTAGTGCTACTGTTTAGACTTTGAATTCAGTGTATTATTCTGCTACAACTATACAGTTGACTTGTATTGACTAACCATTTTGGGTCATCATGCAGGTGTGAGTTAGGTGGAGGTGCAGAGCAGCAATCATGGTGGCCCTGTCATTAAAGATTGGTGTGGGGAATGTGGTGAAGACCATGCAGTTTGAGCCCTCCACCATGGTCTACGATGCCTGCCGCATCATCAGGGAGAGAGTCCCTGAGGCACAGCTTGGCCAGCGTGAGTTCCCTTTCTCTGTCCCGCCACACCTACACAAAAATAACACAACCAAAAGTTTTAAGGTGCCAGTGTGCTTCATCAGAACCTCTTGTCAAAACAGAGCAATGGTTTGCTACATACTGTACTTATGGGAAAGGTGCAGTTCATGCAGTGGGTTCAGTGAACTTTTGTATTCTGAAGCCTGTTGGAGTATTTATTATTTATTACTGGTGTCAGTGTAGCAGTTATACAAAAATTATGAACTCAACTAAACAAGTTTAGAACTTAAAGATATAACCACTGTCTTTACAAGAATATTTTAATGTATTTTTAATAATTAATGCACACAATATTCTTAGTTTCATGTCTTCGTCTTACAGACACTGATGATCCAATCCAATGTAGCAACACAACCAGTTTGAATGTGTCAGCATTAAACCTTCCTTTCACTTAGCACCATTTGGCTCGGTGTGCCATTTAGCATCTATATTTTAAATAAATTATTGTCAAATTACAACAGCACAGCAGGTCATAAAAAGCATAAATAAATATTCCACTACAGTAGATTCCTCAGAAAGCTAGCTGCTTTGATAACAGCTTTTTCTACGGTGGATCATATGCAGTATATTGCCCTTTTTTTTACCTACATCTCTGCAAATCTTCAGACAGGAAAGGGTGCACCCCACTGCTCCATTTACTGAGAGCAGCAGCAGACTGTTGGACTTTGAGAGTCAAGAAATCAATTCAGTTCAATTCAGAAACTTTATTGTCGTTCATTTACACTATAAGTAGGCATACGAATGAAATTTCTGTGCATTGGCTTACATAATGATGTAATGATGAAGTGAAAAGTATGGCAAGTAAGAAATAAGAATAAATAAAATAAGATACGAATAAAAAGAATAAAAATAACAACATAGTCTCAAGGATATATTACTGTATGTAATAAATGCAATATTTATTACTGTATGTAATAAATATTGCACCTTGTTGCGCACACACACACACACACACACACACACATATCTCTCTCTACATAGATATAGAGATATATGTATATGTGTATGTGTATATATAAAGTCTGATGCAGAAGCCTTGGTTAACAAAGAAATTAGATGGGGCAGGGACAGTGTTTTGTCAAGCCCTGGCTATGTCACACTTAATTCTGTCATTTATGTATAAAAGTGCTGTCATTCTGTAATCTGTTAAGTTGAATGAACAGTTTATTGAGTCAAATATGATAAATGTTACTCATGCGGTTAACCTTCTGTGAACACTAGCCATGAAAACCAATTTTTACTGACATCAGAAACCTGTTTCATTAACTACAAACCAAATGCTGATGGTGGTAGACTGCTCGTGTCTACCATTTTGTATTAATGCAACCATAAAAAAAAATATATATATATATATATCTGCAACTGGTTTATAGAATTCACAAGATAAACAAAATACCACAAAATAGAAAGTGTGCACACTTATAAACGCTACACACATGTTTATGTTGAAACAAGTAGCGTTGATCTAATCATCCACAAATCTGATTTACCCAAACAAGGAATTATATCGAGCAGAAGTATTTAAGACACAGTGCCTAAATATCCACAGGTAAAGCTACAACCAGAAATCCAGGATTTATGACCGGTATTTCTCTTTCGTCTGTAGCGAGTGACTATGGGCTGTTTCTGTCTGATGAAGACCCAAAGAAGGGCATCTGGTTGGAGGCTGGAAAGGCTCTGGACTACTACATGTTGAGGAATGGGGTAAACAGCTTTTTCATACGTTCAAATATCACTGATTGCTTATATGTACAGTACATATATAGTATGATATAGTGCACTGTGTGTCTGTATGTCTATGCACTGTTTATAGGTGCATGTGTGTGTGTGAGATGTCAGTCAAAAGAGTTGGGGGTTTGTAGAGGTGAGTAGACAAAATTCTCTGAGCTCAGTGAGAAACTGTGAATTTTTTGCATCTCTAAGATGTGACTTTGTGTGAGTTTCCTGTCAAACCGAGAGTGAAACGCTGAAGCGGGCATGTGTCTGTGTGTGACAAGTTAGCAGACAGAAAGTCTGATCTAAAGTGAACCAGGCACATTGGCCAAAATAATGGTGGTGCAAGAATCGTTCATGACAAGAAAAACTTAGTAACCATCAGAATAACTGCAATTACTTAACTCTATTAAGACACAGTTCTGCAAATTGCAATGTCAGCATTGATGTATAGCACTATCCACTTGAAATGCATGTAATGTGTGACATCACTCACTCCACTGTAGCTCGCCTGCTAAAGGAGCATTGGAGTGCTTTTGTGGTTAGTACTTGTGATTTCAACCATGTCTCGGTGGACAGAACATGAGAAACGTTTCAACAGTGTGCCAGCTGTCCCACCAGACAAAACCAAGTACTGGAGGTGCTATATATAAATTATACCAATGCCCACAGTGCCATTGCCCTTCCACCTTCTGCAGATCTGATCACAATCTAGTCATTATCACACACAATATGAGTTTGTGGAGGTGCTGCAGGACTCCTTTGAGTCAACAGATCGGAATGCACAGTTAAGGCCACAAGTTTTTGGACAGTGACAAATTATTTTATAATTTCTTCTCCGTACACCACTAAAGTGGATTTTAAATCAAACAATCAAGATGCAATTGAAGTACAGACCTTCAACCGTAATTCAAAGGGTTTAACAAAAGAACTGCATTAAATTTCACAGAATTATCGACACTTTTATACATAGTTCCCCATTTTTACAGCCTCGAGATTCACAAACTAACATAATTTTAAATATAGGATTTTTTTTGTATTTGAATGAACTTCACTGAATGTTGTGTTTCCTCTATTAAGATGCTCTGCTTTACTGCAGCTGCCCTCAGTTGCTGCCTGTTTGTGGGTCTCTGCCTTCAGTTTTGTATGCAGTAACTAAAAGCTGCTCTGTTGGGTTGAGCTCAGGAGGCTGACGTGGCCATTGAAGAATATCCCATTTCTTTGCTGTGAGAAACTCTTGGTTTCTTTTGCAGTTTTGCTTTGGCTCATTATCCATTTGCACTGTGAAGCTCCATCCAATCAGTTTTGCAGCTTTTGGCTAAATCTGAGCAGTGTGTATAGCTGTGTACACTTCTGTCAGCAGCCACATCATCAATGAACACTAGTGGCCCAGTTCCACTGGGCTACATGCCCATCCCATAACATTACCTCTGCCATCTTTGACAGATAATGTGATTCCCATACCTTTCCTTCATACTTTTCCCTTCCAGGCTTTCTGGTACAAGTTAATCTTGGTTTCATCTGTCCAGCAGTTTTTTTCCAGAACTGGGCAGGCTCTTTTAGATACTTCCTTGGAAATTTTTATCTGACCTTCCTGTTTTGAGTGTAATCAGTGGATTGCACCTTGTTCTAAATCCACTGTATTTACATTTGAGAAGGTGTGTCTTGATTGCAGACTTTGACTTTGATATGCCTGCCTCCATTAGAGTGGTCTTGACTTGGCTAGATGATGTGAAGGAGTTTTGTTTAACCAAGAAAAGAACTCTTCCTTTTGTTGTCTTCAGTGGTCTTCCAGGCCTTTTGGTGTTGCTGAGCTGACCAGTGAATTCCTTTTTTAAGATCAGAGATTTGACTAGTCCTAAAGTTTTTGGTACCTCTTTGATAGGTTTGTTTTGGTCTTAAGCTTAATACTGGCCGCCTTCAGTTTCATCAGCATTTCTTTGGACCTCACTTTGAAGATTTCAGTGAATAGCTACCAAATGCAGGTTCAACACTAGGAATCAGCTCCAGATTTTGTCTCTAATGAGAATAATGAGGGAACAGTCCTCATTTGTCCAACAAACTGCCTGTCAGACAATTGTCCAGTTACACGTGAGCCTCTGAAAATGGGGGACTATGTATAAAGCTGGCTTTAATTTGTAAACCGCTGCTTAAATACTTTTGTTAAACCCCGTGAATTAAAGCTAAACTGTTTGATTTTCAAACCACAGTTTACTGTACAGAGGCAAGAAATATGTCAATGTCCAAAAACTCGTGGCCCTGATTGTAGCCTCACTGACCACTCAAGGTGCTTTTACACTGCAGGCTGCCTTCACCCATTCATTTACACACACATTTTATCACACAGATAAGCTGTGAAATAAGCTGTGTTTTTCTTTCCAAGCCAAAAGGCACCTTGTCTCTGCTACCTTTCTTTCTGTGTTAGATTATAGAGATCTGTTTTATATGAATGCTCCATCTCAGTGTCTTTGAATGATTGACACTGTCTGTCATGCGTCACTTCGGTTCATTACAAATTGTAAAGCCAGGACACATCATTGTGAGTTGTATTCTCAGGTGGGATGGCCTGCTCTGTCTGCTTGGAGGTTGGGGCATTGGTATACTTTTATCTATAAAGGCATACTTGGGCTAATGCCCTCCTACCTTTGTAATTTAATAGCACAAAGAAATGTGGACTCTTACTCTCTCCGTTCAAATGGACAGCTGTTGCTTTCTGTTTCATATGCCCGTACCGAACTGGGGAAAAGGGCTTTTATGTTTTCTGCACCTTATACATGGAATATGTTGCAAAAGGACTGGAAAATGACTGAGTTATTATCTTTGAATGCTTTTAAAACCAAATTTAAAGCACAAGAGGTTTCCTCAATAACTTGCACTAAAGTGATTTTGTCTACTGTGTACAGTGTAACTTTGTGTTCTTCTTGCTGCTACCTCTTGGCCAGGACTCCCTTGAAAAAGAGGTTCTTGATCTCAATTGGATTTTTCTGGTTAAATAAAGGTTAAAAAAAAAAGGTTTTGGGTACAAATCAGGAGCAACCACCAAGCACAAAAAGCTGCACTTCCTCTAATTTCCACTAGAAGCTGTCTCCAGCAAGTCAGCCTCTAGCTCTAAAAAGATGATTAGTTGGTGGAGACCAAACCTGGAGCAAAAAGAGAGGAAAACTTAAATTGAGACACATCAGGGGACAACTCAGAGACTCAGAATAAAAACTAAAGCTGCTCTGCAGGCTGAAGGTCCAAATAAATCCAGTGAAAAGTCAGTATGCCTTTGTTGATGCTAAGACACAGAAACCAGAATGAATTTTAGATTTGATGAGAAAACAGACATGATTTATAGTTGTTACAGTTGTGTTCTCATATTATGAGGCTTGTTTTATTTTGTATGTGTGCACTTTATTTTGAAATGTTTGCACTTCCTGTTCCCTTCATTAAGGAAGCTACTCTGAACATGTAGTACTAAAAAAAAACACAAAGAAGGAACACGTGTGGATTCCTACTTGAAACATGTCAGAAAGAGGAGAAGAGAATGCTGCAAGTCCAATAGTCATACTAGCCACTTCATTAGGTTCACCTGCTTGTTAACATTAATATCTGATCAGCCAATCACACAGCAGCAACTCAGTGTATTTAGACATGCAGACATGGTGAAGAGAACCTGCTGAAGTTCGACTCGAGCATCAGAATGGGGAAGAATGGTGATTTAAGTGACTTGGAATGTGGCATGGTTGTTTGTCTGGAACTCCAATAACCACTTCTTACTACCAAGGTCGGCAGAAGAGCATCTCTGATGGTCTACAGCAGCAGAAGACCACACCAGGTGCCCCTCCTGTCAGCCAAGAACAGGAAACTGAGGCTACAGTTCACAGAGACTCACCAACATTGGACAACAGAAGATTGGGAAAACGTTGCCTGGTCTGATGAGTCTCCATTTCTGGGTCAGAGTTTGGTGTGAACACCATGAAAGCATGGATCCAACTTTGGGCCCCCTTGGGATGGATGTTCAGCCCACCAACCTGCAGCAAATGTGTGTTGCTGTTGTCACGGCGAGGCATGCCGGGGGTGTGGTGTGGACCCAATTGCAGGACCGCTGAGCCGACGTGATGTGCAAAAAGGTTTTTATTTAACTCAAATAATAATAATAAAGTCCATGAACAAAAATCCCAAAACATGAAGCGTGGAAACCTGGAGACATGAAGGGTGGCACAAGGGGGTACAACGACAACGAACAACACAGAGGACGGGGCTTAAAAACACAGAACAACCAATGGACACACGACAGGTGGACAGGGCAGGGGAAACCAGACTGGGGACAACCAATGAAAGAATGACAAAGAGGACAGGGGCGTAACTAAACACACTGAGACAGGGGGGAACAAAACAGGGGCTGGACGGATTACCAAAATGGGACGAGACAAGACGCAGACAGAGACGGAGACCACTAACAGAGGAAACAGGCGGGGCATGGGGCAAAAATGGAACAAACAGAACTCAAAACATACACAAAAAACAAACTAAAGGCGGACCATGACAGCTGTCATGTCAGTATGGAGCAACATCTCTGAGGAACATTTCCAGCACTTTGCTGAATCTATGATGCCAAGAACTGATGGTGGTGCAATTTCTAGAGAGATCACTGTGGGATTGTTTCTACTGCCAGAATCAAACAAAGGCAAATATCAAAGGACTGCTTTGATCTGATGTCCTTTGCCCCCCCAACATTTTGTTAAATAAGGCGAAAACTGTAAAATGACTTGGAGGAAGAAGGAGAACAGACTGCGCAGGGCCCGCGGCCTTGGCTGATGACGCCAGGGTAGTGGGACCTGCGCAGGGATGATACAGGTGGACGGGATACTAGTTGGTGGTGGTAATACGCTCTGTTTCCCAACTGCCAATAAAATTTACAAGAAGAAGAAGAAGAAGAAGAAGAAGAAATGTTCACCTGAAAAAAGTAAATGCAGTCTGAGCACTGCCAGTGGAAAAATGCTGCAGCGTAAAATTACGGTTTTCTCCGAAAAATGAGTCGGTAATGTTCTAAGTTTTGGTGTATATTATTTTATGTTACAGGGATATCATTGCTTGGCTGTTTTGTGTCAGTTTTAAATAAGTTTAATAAACGTATTAAGTTGACTATGCTTTAGCGTCCACTGGTCATTTCATGTTTAGGAGCAGAGGTCCAGAAGACAAAAAAACAGCTGTTTAAGGAAACAGCCCCTGTGAGTCGTGTTCTGTCTGTGCCCCAGTCACAACCGTTACAGTGATGCCGTGACCGTTACACATGACAATAATGAGATTGTTTGCTTTGCAACAAATCCACTGATGATAAAGAGGGTCCAATCTGCTGCTAGGAAGATGTGTCTAATGAAGTGGCCAGTGAGTGTACTTGAATATATAAGGCAACATGGCCCGTTGGTCAGGAACACACTCCTGTTGAGATGTCTGGACCTTTCGATCATTCCAGTTGGTTTGGAAGCTAAACTATTGATCTCCAGTAAAAATAAGTCAGTCAAATCCACATGCCAATCAAGACGACCCACAGTTCAACTTTAAGGTTCACTGCAGACAGTCGCTAGACTTTGGGAGAAGCTCAAAGGCTCAGAACAGTAAACTGCCTGCAGATTTTCAGCTGTGTTAGAAATGTGTTGGTTCAACATACGGTGATTGTTCCTGCGGTTCCTGAACAGAACTTTTGGTCTGGAAACACTGTCTCAGAGCTTACGAGAAAAAGAGAAGAAAAGAAAGCAGAGGAAGCTGCATTGTGTTTGTAAGAAGAGTTCCTGTCCTTCTCAGGATCTGATTCTAAGCTGAGATCAGAAAAGAAACCCAGAAACCATCAGGGACCGTTTCAACTCAGCTGATCGATCTGCTCCACTGCAACGAGCAGTCGAGCCTCAATGTGACTTTCACACCGTCTCCTCCTCCTCTGTATCACTGCAGTGGCTAATTTTAGCTCTGACTCAACAGGCCCCGTTTCTCCCTTTGCTCTGGAGAAAGCACAGATACACTTAATTCATTCAGACTAGGTCTGACCAAAACTATGTGGACAGCTGAAATCCTCCCCCCTCCTTCCTGCTCAGAAATCTGTTCATTGTTTCCAAAATTAACAGTAAGACTTGAAAGCGTAGAGGCAGTGAAGGTGGAGAAGTTTGATGCCTGAGGTCAACCATCCAAAGCAACAGCAGGGTGGAGTGGGTGGAGATGAGTGCCAGGGATGCTTTTGACAGAAGGATGGCAGCAAGAGTGAAAAGAAGAAGCTGGCAAAGAAAAAGTGGGATAGTCAGGGAGATGAAGAAAATAGACAGGAGGACTGGGAGTCTAGGCGCACAGCAAAGAGAGAAGTGGCAAAGGAAAAGGAAAAGGCTTATAGTGAGTTATATGAGAGGCTGGACACCAAGGAAGGAGAGAAGGACTTGTATTGATTGGTGAGACAGAGAGACAGAGCTGGAAAGGATGTGCAGCAGATTAGGACGATTAAGGATAGGGAGGGAAATGTTTTAACGAGTGAAG
>VUQH01004917.1:5889-15908 GCA_015106775.1 Etroplus canarensis | reverse complement strand
GTGTGGACCTGCTTTGATAGTGAGCTCATCAGTATTGGCAAGAAAGAGGGTGTGTGTAATGTAGAAAACACACCCACATGCTGCTGATGTCACACAGAGAATGTCAAACAGTTGTGCAATAACAATGTCAAACCCAGCTCATTCTTTCAATTGTAGAAAGACGCACCTTCGTGTGTGTGTGTGTGTGTGTGTGTGTGTGTGTGTGTGTGTGTGTGTGTGTGTGTGTTAAGGTATGAAGTCAGAAAACTGCACATGCACCAAGGAACAAGTGCGGTAATATTTGATGTGTATGTGTGCTTGAAATTGTGTTAAAGTGAGTGACAGAAAGAGATGGGGTGTGTGTGTAGGTAGGTAGATGTTGAGTTCTTGTCTCTTAAAGACATTCCTGTCCAAGGAGTGGTGTGTAAAAGAGGGTGATGGACAAAGTTAGCCTATATGACTTACATGTTTTCACTTGTATCTCATGCATGTGTTGTAGCTGTGAGATCCCCTCTTTTCAACTAGTGATATATATCTGAGCCTTCACCTTTGACCCTGTAGGCTCAGTCAGCGATCTCAGGTGAAAAACCGTTGGGGTCACGCTGATTACTCAGGGACAGATATGTGTGTGAGGACCAGGTCACACAGTCGACCCCATTAGGTGCCCTCTCCTTTCCTCACTTGTGGAGCACTGGGAAGAGACAGTTGTATATCTGCCAGCAATCTTAAATGACTTAACCACCTCCAGATACCCGGAGTCAGTTTTTCCTTGACACAAACGACAAAACATTTGCACCGCCACATCCGCTGGTTAAGATTGATGGATGACGATAATGTGTATGTTAATAGAAATGAAAGGAATCCACAGAATGTGTCGTGTATTGATCATGGGAGTTTTAGAGCTTTGTTTGGAAACTGTTACACACAGCATAATTACTTTTGTTTTTTTTAAAATCACCGAAAAGCTGGAATATGATGGAATCATCGGCTCTTTCGCTGCCACTGCTAATCCTTTGTGTCATCATGGTAGGGCAATGACTATCGACGCCAGAATTTCCTTACTTTAACCCTGCCTTACAAACATAAAATAAATTCTAACAAATAAATGCATCCAAGTGAAGAAATGTGCAGAATTATGTGTTGACTGAATTTGGCATTTATTAGTAAAATAATGTGACTACAGGAAAAAAGATAAATACAATGAAAAATGAAATAAATGTACTGATTTATTTGCTCTCGTCTCTTTTCATCTCAGGGCAGGTTTGTGCCTGATGTTTTTGCCCTTGTGATTGGCAGCGTGCAGCAAAAGTGACAACAGATATCACGAGCTGGCCTTTGATGTTGTTTCCACTGCATCTGCATCTCATTTTTATTATTATGCCTCTGCTGCAAAGGCATTATGTTTTTGGGTCATCCATCCATCCGTTACAAATCTCGTTACCACTACAGGCGCTGACTTATTTGCTGGAACTTTACCAAACTTTGCGTGGTTAATACCTATGATGGGTGGATGATCTGATAACATTTGCGGCTGTGGGGTCAAAGGTCAAGGTCACACAGGGTCAGATTAAAGACTGAGGCATACTGGCAGAATTCAGGGCATTTCATTGTAACCTGGTGGACATGGCATGTGGCTTGCTTGAAGGCACAAGTTGGATTTTAACACTATTTTAGTGATTTGTCAGTACAGGACCTTTTAAGATAGTCAAATTAGACACAGATGCTGCAAAAGCTTGACAATATGGCACTTTCTGGTGCAAACTTTGCAGTTTCTTTGCTTTAGACTCGTATAACGGCACAGCTGTGGAGTGGTGACGCTTATTGCTAAGGAGAAGCTTGCAGTGAGTCCGGCGCACCCTCGGCGCCAGTATGAACTGTGACAGGGCTGTGGTGACATCAGTCATCTCACAACACAATCAACGAAGCGACCATAAACCAGGCTTCAGCGTGACAGTCTTTACTACTTCCTGCTGTTGCTTATTCTCTCGTTAGTTCATCCTTTTCCTGCTCTCACTGTGAGTGCACCTCCTCACACACATGTAGCATGCAGAGGGGAGCTGACATTACAGTACGTTACGTTACGTGCACCAAACGTAAGAGTGAGGGTGAGACAGGAAAGGACAGGGAAAGCAACACCGTCATCATTGTCATCAGTGCTTTTCAGTCGCCTTGACTGACTTTGCAAAGAAAAGCTGTTTGTGTTGCAGGTGTGAAATTCCTTCAGATTGCCTCCACTTTGCTGTTAGCTTCCTCCATGTTACCTTAGTTTTCCTGCTGCCGAGATCAACATTGAACTTAACTGAATGCATCCGCCCATTGCCACAAACACCCAGTCCATCTTATAGAATCAGGGTTTTCTGAGGGCTGCACAGATTCACCTGCCAGTATTCACCTTGTTTAAGATCGTCAGCAAATATGGTCCTGTTCACTGATGGCAGTGGACAGTATGTGTTTGCTGTCTCTCATTTGCAGTCCTTATGTTTGGAAATGTTTTTTTTCCTTGTTTCTTTGTTATACACGGATGGAATAAATAACCCCCAAAAATAAAACCTGTGTTTGCCCAGAGTTTGACTCAGTGCAGTGATTACATGTAAAGGTGGAAGAGTGGCGGTGGGCTGGTGCGTGCAGCAGTGTGATCATCACTGCTGCTCCAACGGTTACATAACAGATTGTAGAGGATAAGAGCACGAGCTCCATGTCTAAAATGTAAACCTTCTTAACACCGATATCCAGCTTTACTCTCCTCAGACCTGCACGGCCTTCAGCTTGTTATCTGTGTCCTCGGCTCATGTCAGAAATCCTCTCCTCTAGTCTGATGTGTGTGGCAACACGTGGACAGGTCTAACAGGGCTCACTGGCACTCAGTTACCTTTGAATTCAGTCAATCTTTTTACACCCTCAGTTTAAACTGGAGTTCTTTTGACTGTGGGGATTTAAAATACAAGTTTACGAAATACTACTGACATTTGCATTTTAAACATTTACTTGAACGCCAGTCAAGTGAGCATGAATGCACATGAGGTTAAGTTCAGTGGACTTTCAGACAGCTGGATAAGAGATTAAAGGTTGGTGAGCTTGCCTCACATACTGCATAAAGTCAGAAGCTGTTTGTTGTCACATACTGTACCTGATGTTGATATGTGTGGCAGCAGAGCACTTGCAGCTGCTTTTTTGTTCAGCGTCCCTTCAGTGTGGTTCCCACTGGGCTGTAGGGTACAGTCAGCAGCTCCACACTTTCCTGTCAAGGATTGGCATCAGGACTAAACTGAACGAGTGCAGGTCCAGAACATCCTCCTTTAGTGGCACGCAGGGCAGTTTAGATTATGATAAAAGCAGGCTGAAGTGTCATTCATTGTAGTTTTAGGATATGACCTTTGACTTTTGAGGCAGGAGTTGCTTTTCTGTACTACGAGCACAGTGCCTGCTGTCAGAGATGTTTGGGCATCAGCAAAAGCAGACGTCACTGTCAGCGGAGGTTTATTTATAAGTTATCATCTATCAGATAACAAAACCATTACAGCGTTATTTGAACAGGAGAAGACCCCAAAGGCGACCACTGCCCCATCAAACCCTTCATGAGGTCATCACTGGGGTCACACAGAACATGAAGTTATGCAAGTATGAAACTGCTGCTGTTTGGATTTAATGTTGCTCTACACTGTGGCACCCACATTGCAGAGGCCTATGCTGTGAAGCAAGCTGACTTATCGACTCGATAAGTCAGCCTAGGGTTTGCCAGTCGAGCTATGGTATTCACATGAAAGGAGTGGCACTGGCAGCATCTGACCAGTCACAAACATGGATAAGTCTGCTGGCAGCAGATTTACAAAAGAAGATAAAACTAAGATATGAAAAGAATATGAAAATTTTTATCTGCAGCAGCTGTGTTCATTTTAATCTGTATCCTGTGTTTAAAAAGTGGTATGAATGCCTGTGACAGAACAGTATTCTGGTATTGAAAGCACTGTGAAGATTGAATGTGTGTGCATGCTCTGGAAGAGATCTACTATATTAATAAAGTTCAGCCTACTTGAATCCAATAAGGAAATTCGGCAAAAATGCTGTGTAATTTAACAGAGCATCACAGCTCTGCCATTACGATACAGGCAAATCTGACAGATTATGATTATTTTATTAAAATAATGCTTGGGTGTATGTAAGACAGTCTTCATTTTTTATTCTTTCATCTGCAGCCCTGGTGGTCTGAGTGCAAGTAAAGAGCAAACATAAAAATGAAATTCAAATGTAGGTTTAGTGAAAATGCAAATTTGATTCAGACTGCAAATCAGAAAAGTACGAATAGGTGCTTTGTTGTAACATCATATATTCAGTCTTATGGAACAGTCATGTCTAATAATCTGTACCATTTACCGATGCTTCCAGGTCGGGACACAAGCCACTCTCACCATGGAGTTTTGCGTCAGGAAGGGCATCTGGCATAAAAACTCTTCCAAATTACCATTTCGGATTAATCCTCTGTGATGACCCCCTTGGGGAGAATACAAAGGAACAGACAATGGCTCAAAGACTTTTGACACTATTAGGAAAACTTTTAGACAGTCTTATATGCGTCCGAGTCTGGTCCAAGGGATCTTCCAGGAATGCCGACACAATTTTCTGGAGAATTGATTGGTCAGTTGGTGGTGATTTCATACCTGTTGGTCTCTAATCTGTAACTTGACCTGTTCTGGAGCAGGTTAGGTCTGTAGCCTAAGTTACCCTAGCAGTATACCCCTGTAAGATGTGGACTGCCTTCATAGTACTGAAAACTCAGTTTTAACCCCAAATTTACATGAAGTTGCCTTCTGATGGTCCACATTTCTAGTGATCCTCACTGTGTTTCACTTTGCCTAAATGACGGTGTTTTTGATAGCAGTGTTTACCTGAGCATCTCGCATCACGTATGATAACCAATGGTTTTAAAATAGGACAGCAGTAAGGACACACTCACTGTTTTTGTGTAGTTTAAAAGGTGGCTGTGCAGAACAGGAAAATTGTGCCTGGCAGCTTTCTTGCTTATCCACTCTTGCGGCATTTAGTTCTTTTGTCACAGGAAACCAAAGATGATTAGATCACATTGAATAGAATCATGTACATCGTGTTTAACTGTCTTCATGAGAACCAGATTTAGATCAGAGAACAAAGACCTGTTTGAGGGTTAAAACTTGGCTTAGGGTTTAGGTTAGAATTAACCTTAAGATTAGGGTTATGATAGGACACTTAGTTGTGATGGTTGAGTGAAAAAGAATGCATTAATCATAAAATGTCTTGACAAAATTGGCTATGCAAACATGCCTGTGTGTGTCAGATTCAATAGTTTTTATTTTCAGTTTGAAATTAAACTGAACTGAAAAGACCATTTTAGTTTGCTTAGTGGGTTTGTTGTGTTTCAGTTAGTTTTTATTAGCTTCAGTGTTGGTTTCACTTGCTTTTTTTTAATGCTGGTATGCTAATAAATCTTGTATGTGGGACTTTTACAGAAGTTCATAACAGTTATTTCAGTACAAATGACACCCACAAACACACAGATCGCCTCAATAAATGTAATCCTTCTCATGCTGGTTGTATTTAAATACTTGACCAAATGTCAGTTTTTGACTTACTTCTGAAGTTTAGTTTTTATTTTCGATTTGGTTAATAACATGGTTATCCACACTTGCATTTAGTTTAGTTTTAGTTGAATACAAAATCTTGAGTGTGCATGTGTGCCCCTCACTTTACACACAGAGTGGAGCAGGTAGTAGGCGCCCTTAAAGAACTACTTGTAGTCAAAATAGGAGAGCCACTCATCCAGATGGCCTCAGACTTGGTACAGCATGTACTCAGGTTCCCAGAAATTCACTTGCTAAGTTGAAGATGGATTAGATAAACTGTTGTGAAGATTGGCAGAAAACAGATGGACGAAGATAGATTTCTCTGTTTATTTGGCAATAACTGCGCCTGGTTAGCACTGATTCTAATTTGGACTGTGGAAAATGATCCTGGGAAGAAGAGGTGCACACACTGATATTCTTAGAGCACTGCACATCAAGCCTTTTGATCATCAGCATTACTCATTCCACCCATTGTAAATACAAATTGGATTCAGCGAGGAATGCCACACATCAGCCCTGACCGAATGATGGGAAATGGGCTTCATGTTGCACATTGTCTGAAGTATTTTCAAACACGTAACTGTTGAGTGATGACGAGGTGAAATACACAGAAAAAATGAAATGTGCTTAAGAATTAAAGGGGAAATATTTGTGAACTGTTGATTTGTTTCAGTGATGGCGGCTTTGTGGTTCCGGTGTGGAGTCATGGTGACAGCCGACCATGTGCAGTGATGAATGCATCTTCACTCTGATTGTCTGCTCTGTGCTGAGCCAAGCTGGAGCTTCCTGGCATTGCAGTGCCACTTCCTGTTGCATTGTGTGTTAGCAAGGGCATTGTCTCTTTTCCCCTCCTGCCCACCGACTTTGTTTGTATAGCCGTTCGTTTATGTGAAATGTATCTCCTCTTCCTCCTCTGTCTTTGCACCCAGTCTATATGTAATTGTGTGTATCGGGTAGAGGGGGCTGGTATGGGGTGGTCTGGGGGAGGGTCACAGAGAGGGAGCAGGCTGAGGGAGAGCACAGGGGGCTGAAGGGTGCTATTATCCATGAGGCTCAATGGGCGCTTTGTGCTGGTGGCCACAGTGGGACGGCAGGGAGAGGGGCAGGGCGGTGAGCAGCACCCTGTCATAATGTTTTTGAAAACTGTGCAGGAGACATGGAAGAAAGGCGGTGGTGTGGTAGGTCCCTAAAAGGGGTCCTAGTATGCTTTTCCTTATTTTCTGTCATATATCCTGTTCCAGTGGTGGACGTTCATATCAAACATGACTAAAATTTCTAATGAGGTCAGTGTATATGCAAATAATCACTGTGAGCCAAAAGTCCAGGCTTCAGACTGTTTTTCCACTCCCGTCACTGAGATGTCACTCATGCACATAGCTCTGGCTCTGACCATAGAAGCCCCACCCTCCTCTGCTGTGTAAACCTTCTGTTTACAAGGGGCAGCCTACCAGAATAAAGTTGTCTTAAAGGGAGAGCAGCTAAAAAGGCTTGTTTTAAACAGAGGATGAACTGAGGGCCTGCACCAAGGCTACTAAACGATAAGGATTAGTTTAAACTGTTAGTCATGCAGAGCTACTGAGAAAAACCCAAGATTAAAAATACGGCGCTGGAAATGAGCACAATAGATCCTATCCTAAAGTTCTGAAGTTATCCGAGTTGTGTGTGAGAAAGCAGAAGAGAAACTGTGTGGTTGGTTTGAGTTTCAGTTTACATTCTGGAATGAATTCTTTCCAGGAGCGCTGACTCTGATACTTCAGAAGACCACTTCATTCTTAGAAAATAATTTAGTCTTTAAAAGCCCGCAAAAATCTCAATCTGTTATTTCTGAGCTCCATGACATGTTAAGGTCCTGAAATACAAAAATAAGCTGTTACTTCTAACTTAAATAATACTTATTGTACTTTTTAATTTTTTTTGTCATATAGATACTGTTATGTTGATGTATGCCCGTATTGAATGTGGTCAAAGTTTCAATAATGAGGTCAGTGCATGAACAAGTGATGTGAGACTGCTCTAAACACTCAGTTTTCCGCTCTTGGTAAATAAGGGTGGATATCACTAATATAGTCATCTTGGACAAACAGTTCTAGTTCTGAACACAGAAACTCCGCCCACTTGCGGTTTCAATCTGTTTTTACTGAAACATGTTCAGTAAGTGCTGTGATTGTCTGAAACACATCAAACACATCCACATATGTCAATAAGCGTTGGAGGTAAGTTCACTATAAGTTTCACATAGGTTAAAAGCACATTACTCATAGGTTAGAAAAAAGTTTTGGGTATGCTAGACATTATCCCCACTAATGTTCCCTCTAAGCAGCACGCTGCATAGATTTGCTGTGCATGGAGAACGCGGGAGCAGTGCGTAATTGTGCAAGCATGCAGCTTAGAAGGAACATTGATCTCCACATATTTCCACTTATGAGTAACTTACAAGTAACCTGTGTGAACGTGTGTCAACGATTGCATAACTTACCTACAACTTATGGCGTATGAGCTATATGTTTCTGCGCATGCCTAAAATTTTTCAGCAACCTCGCCATACTGTGATGTATACCAGCGTACTCTTAACTTAAACTACTACTAACTAAAACTTACCAATAACTTATTTGACGTACGCCAGCATATTCGCCTAATTTTTCATATGTCGGCCTATGCTTGTTAAATCATCAGGGTGTGACAGGGGCTTGAAGGGCAGCTAATCAGAAGAAAGTCCGTTTGAAGCTGAAATTGCTTCTTTCAGAGAACGAACAGAGGGGCATTTATGAGATTGTGTGGTAAAAGGTAAAGCTTACACAGGATCAGATTTAAGGCAGAGGCATACTGGCTGAGTTCTCGGCCTCTCATTACCTTTTGAGGTTTTTCCAGTAATGACATGCAGGAAATGCTGTTGCAGTGCTTCTATTTTTGTGCATGTCATTTTTTAATTCCCAAACCGTTCCTTATTAGAAAATTCTTTCCTTTCACCTTCTCATCTCATAATAGACACGCATTTCATCCCCAACAAGTTGAGATCTTTAAAAAGCAGTCTTTCTATATGGAACAATGGTAAATTGTCCTTTTAAATCTATGACCGCACCATTACTAAAAGTGTGCATACTTGACCTACATGTATTCTAGTCTCTTTTTAGGCACTTCCTCTACCTTTTTATATAACAAGTCATGTAACAGCCTCCAAGTGTGTTTGACACTCAGATTGATGATGTGCTGCAATAGAGATTTTTGGAGAGTGGCGTGACAAAAGCTTGTTAAAGGAAAAAAAAAAAGCATGGCAGCCTCTCGTCAGGCTCCACGAGCTCCTTTCAAAATAAAATGATTTAAAACACATTTGTGAAGAATGCTGGCTAACCAGAAGAACAAAAACATAGTTTTCAAGCAGCTCTTGATGTATGTGATTTGTGCTGATGTCTGTGTTTGATTGTAAGTATCATGGATGTTTAGTTTGCTGATAATAAAGTGTCTGACATGTGGCTTGTGATGGCAGCAGGGCGCAGACACTGGTAGCTTCTGATGAGAGGAGAGAGTGCCAAAATTAGGCTGGTTTAGATTTGTTGTCTGTCTTTATCTGAATTGATTTTTAGAGCCTTTCTTCTGCTTTCTTGCCTAATATGTAAATCTCTAATGCCACATTTTAATCTTTTTGACATACAGTTAAACTTGTCCAGGCAGTGTTTCCTCTCTTTTTCTTCCTCCTCTTCCTGTCTTATCAAAGTGACTGCCTGACCTCCCTTCCTGCCCATTGAATTTAGTTTTTTCATTCTCTATTCAAAGCGGTGTATTATCATGAAAGCTACAAGAACATTTTGACCCAGGCTGCGAATAATCACGGTTTGTCGTTTTTTTTTTTTTCTTTGCTCTCGTGCAGACGTTCACGGCGTGGTGCAACTCCCACCTGCGGAAGGCCGGCACGCAGATCGAAAACATTGAAGAGGACTTCAGAGATGGGCTCAAACTCATGCTGCTGCTCGAGGTTATCTCTGGTGAGTCACTCATGTGACCTCAACGCGCTGGAGTCACCAGCAAATTAGGCTGGGTGTTTTAGTTTTTAATTAAACGGCTGTAATAATGAAGTGTTTTTGGAGTGAGTCACACGAAAGCCGCAGGAGAAAGCCATCCAGCCCACCGCACACTTGTATGTTGCTGAGCAGCGGTTGGGCTTTCAAAGCAGTCTCAATCAGAGGGGAAAATATTTTCAAATGTTGATGAACATCTCCGTCCCCTCTGGGGTGTAGTCGCCCCAGAGTTCCGACCTCAATATTGATCACAGGCAATTAAAATCACAGTGGGAACTCCTGTCTGCACAGGCTGAGGGGTCATATGGTTAATTGCAGGTTGTAGCAGAGAAGCTGTTTTGGTTAGTGCTGCTGTCATCTACTAATGACATCTGGGCTTGTATGTGGCTTTCTCTTTCAAATTCACTTCAGATTTTAGTGAGGCTAATGCCTC
>VUQH01004916.1:27095-44658 GCA_015106775.1 Etroplus canarensis | reverse complement strand
ATAAGGATTAGAAATGAGTACATCAGAGGGACAGCTCATGTTGAGAAGTTTGGAGACAAAGTTAGAGAGGCAAGGCTGAGATGGTTTGGACATGTTGAGAGGAGGGATAGTGGATATATTGGACAAAGGCTGTTGAAGATGGAGCTGCCAGGCAGGAAAACCACAAAGAAGATTCATGGATGTAGTGAAGGAGGACATGCAGAGGGTTGGTGTGAGGGAAGAGGATGCAAGGGGTAGGATGAGATGGAGGCAAATGATCCGCTGTGGCGACCCCTAACAGGAACAGCCGAAAGAAGAAGAAGAAGAAGAGTGTTGAAACTCTAGCTTTACATTTTTGCTCTGAGTGTATTTGTGTATTGGATGGTATATTATTTACCCATGATATATATGTTTATATTAGGCAGGTATCACCAGTTACATGATGGATTGAACAGGTTAGGGCTTAATAAGCATTCACTTCTTCTTGCTCCTTTTAAACACATTATGGTGAAGTTTCTTTTGTGTGAATTCAAAGTAAGATACTTTGATGGACATCATTTATTTATCATATTATTATGATGGCTTTTTAAAAATTTCATGTTTTGTTTTTTGTGTTGTTTTATTAAAGTTCTGAATAAAGAATTTGTTTGTAAATGTATAGAAGCACCCCCTACAGATACTGACTGATTAAAATAAATATTGTTCCATTCAAACAATACTACAAACCAACACAAAAAGTCATAAGAGACAAGAAAACACTTTTTGAGTGTAAAAATGTAAAGTCATACGTTCATTTAGCCACCAGCTGTCACTGTAGTGAGATGTTTTAAGCGTTCCAAAAGATCAAATCTTTTTCCGTATCAGTTGTTCCAAATGTTTCGATCTCTCGAAAGTTCTAGTTCCACCATCACTACCATAAAGTAAACAGAGCTCATAGGGTGCAAAAACTAGACAACAAAACATGGGGCGAGAGGGCGAGAAGGAGACAAGATTTAACATGACTTAACATATTTTTTAAAAAAAAGACCTATTACACCAGACAACACCACACTGAGTAAAGGAATGGCAGGGGTATAAATACACACAGACTAACAACTAATGAGTAACAGGAGGGAGAGGAGCACAGGTGGCAGCAATCAAGGACAGGAAGCATGTACAGGATGAAACAGGTACCAAAGTAAAACAGGAAGTGGGACACATACTGAGAAGGCAGACATGAGACAACTTGACAGAAGGACAAACACAGACATAAACAAGAGGATGACAGAGTAAATTAATGACAAACTAAACAGGAAAAAACTGAAACTAAGACTGAAAGACTAAATACAAGAAGCACTGACTAACAACAACTACATAGAGACTAGACACATGAGGAAACATGGGGAGGACAATAAAACCAAACTAAAGGAAACAAACACATTAAACTCAAAAAGCAGTGAGATAGAACTCAAAAGCAATAGTTGCACACACTGATCACCTAATGGGTCTTCACCCAAATTGTGCACGAAGTTATCTTTTTATGGGCACTTTTCCTTTTTCGCAAGAATCACTACTTCTCCTAGAATTCTGGTAAAATTTGATGAAACTTGATCACCTAATGGGCTCCAGCCAAATTGGTGGTCAAGGTCATACTTTTTCATTAACACAGGAAGTGCTACTCCTAATAATATTGGTGTGGATTTTAATATTCATAAAATGAGTAATTGCGTGTTCACCTCTGCCCTCTGTCATTAGGTTTATTTACAGCATAATGTCTTAAGCTACATTAAAGCCAGTCAAAAACTCGGGCCGTTGTCCTGGATATGACTGTTTGTGAGCCTCCTTGACTTCTCATTGGGTTTTAATTCTCATTAGTTTGTGCAATACAGCCAACCAGTGACAAGAAAATTGATCCCTTTCTGTATTTCACACATTACAATAGCCTGCGAACTGTGATGGATTAGCTGCTACATCATTGATGTTTTGGTTTTCATCAGATTTGACCGATTTTGTTTCTCTGTGAGGGAATGTTAATGTCTCTTGATGTAACTGTCTTCTCTGAGTATAACCAATCAGTGGCAAGCCCCATCTAATAGCTAATCAGGGCCACCCAGAAGTAATTACTTGGAGTAACTCCCTAAAACTGACAGATACTTTCTGTGGTGGAAAACAGCCTTTTGTTGATCTCTGACAAAAAATTATATTTCTTTGTACTGTTTTCCTCCATTCTCTCCTTTTACGTCAGGTTTCTACATGTTGATTGTGTAGTTTCATAAAGCCTCAGGTTATGCACACATTTTAATTTCTCAAGCTGATACAGTTTCCACTCGTGTGGGCCAGTGTTTGTGTGAAGTTTTGCTGCCCTGTCTAATTATGGTTGTACTTTGACTTTGACTTTAGAATAATCCCTGTATTGTGCCTGGATACGTTGTTAGAGGATGTTTGGGCCAGATTGTGTTACATTTGACTGACGATATATCATCTTAGGAGTTTATTAGTTTATAACAAATATGGACAGTTGTAGCTCTCTTATCCATCTTACACAATAAAGGAAAGTTTAAAATGCTTGGTAATGTCTGTGTATTAGGAATACGCTAAAAAAAAAGAAACAGTCTCCTTGCTCTACTTATGAGTCACACAGCAGAAGTCTAATTTTCTTCAGCTCTGAAAAACCATAATGTTAGCCGTGACGGGATTTCTCCCCATGTAGGCCCTCCTGCTCAGCAACAGATAAGAGAAAGAAGTCATCAGTACAGGGAGATATTTGTTTAATTCATTAAGAATCGGAAGCATTTTCTCTGAATTGCACTAGAGCTTGTGTTGGTGTACTGCTTCTATCTTCTCCATATCGCTGCAGTGCATTAGCAGTAATGACTTAATTTGTCTTTGACACCCCCCACCAGCATTTTGTTTTGCTTCAGATGAGCTAAAAACCTTTTGGAACGCAACTAGAGTAAATGGGATGAAAACAAATAGAAACACTATTTTATTCAAGAGGTAGCAGATATTTGATTTCACAGGGAGGCAGTACATTGTGCCAGGCCCTTGTAGCTATGTTGTTTATCCTGTGATGAAGCATTGCTAAACAGCAGACAGTGATGGGAAAAAATCTCTTTTATTGAGAGACCACAACAAGATTGGGTTTTACAGCTCCTAAAATGCTGATCAAGGTAGGAATGTTTTCAACCTGTCTGATTCAAGACCTCACTTCTGTGGGCTAATGAAAGGTCAGGGCTATTCTCTAAATCAGTTGGGACAACAGCAGGACATCACAATTCGAGACCACTCAGTAATCACACAAATTACACTCCGCTCTACCTGGTGGTGAGAGAGTGACTGTGTGTTTTTTTTGGTGTGTGTGTGTGTGTGTGTGCGTTAGAGTTTACTACCTATCAGGGCACACCTAAGACTGTGTCCACATGTTTCCATGCTGTGCGTGTTAGTATCTTGTTTGTGTAGCTGTATGCAAGAGAGCATTCACATTGTTTGTGTGTGTACATGTTTAGCAAGTGCTCCTGCAATCATTGACACACATGGCCTTTTGTACTCTCAGGTGGATTAGTGTGCTGATTAGAGCCAGCTCTGCCATTTAGGCAGGTATTATTACCTTATACTTAGTATTCTAGACAGAGACCCAAATCTGGCTCGTTCTGTCTCTTTTCTCTTTCAGTGGCTCAGTCTCAGCACCCAGGAGAAGTCTTATTCCTGCCTCTTTAGCAGCCCCTAAAATCTCTTTTTAGGCTTTTTATCTGTGAATAAGCTTCTGTTTTAAATCCTTTTCCGTAGCTCTTGACAGTTCCTTTGTCTAAACTGAAAACCACTTGATTCAAGGCCAAGAGGGCGCCAATACAGCATGAGCTTACAAGTTAACTCTCAGCAATTTGACCATACTCTTTATTGTGTTTTACATACAAAGTAATGTCTGCCTGAGGGACAACCAGAATAGGTTTTTAAAGTATTCTGACCCTTTTAAAAAAAAAACTTTTTCATAATTCTGATTGGGAACAAGTAGAAAAACAACCAGCTTTGTATATATGTATATATCTGAGCCATACATAGAGCTGCATCCAATGTCATAATCTATCTATCTATCTATCTATCTATCTATCTATCTATCTATCTATCTATCTATCTATCTATCTATCTATCTATCTATCTATCTATCTATCTATCTATCTATCTATCTGTCTGTCTGTCTGTCTGTCTGTCTGTAACTCTACAGAATGTAAAAACTTCAAAGTTAATTATGCTGATTCCACTGCAGTTCTTCCAAATGAAGAGAACTCAAATTGGTATCAGACCTTTTGTCAGTGTTGTCATGTCCCATCTTCTTTTAGCTCTACAACACACGACTATTGATCTTTTCAGCACCACAGTTCATTCCTATTGATCTTTTCTGAACTATGATGAATGTCTTCCCTGCTTGGGGGTTAAGTTAGAGCAGATGGCACCAAGAGGCTTAAATTTGTCACATTTATATTTAAACAAGATAATTGAAGTATTTGGTAAATGTAATGTTGATGGGTTTGCTTTGATTTGTGTGCAATTTTCATGCAAATTTGTGACTTCGATAAGAATTTTTTTCTGCAGTAATTATTATTTTGCACACCCTTTGATGGGCTGCTTGTGATGATAGCTAATTACAATTTCAGCGACATCTTACAGCATATGTGTAGATCATTCAGCTAAACGTTACCCCAATAGGTAACGGTGCAAAACCTCAAATCTGTGGTTGAAAATAATTTTATGAATGACAGTTTTATAATGAAAGTATTTGTGTAAGTATTACTATTTTTTCACATGGAGTCCTTCACAGAAAGGCATTTATATTGGCTGACATTACCCTCAATCAAACCGCATGCAACACGAGCTATCTGTCACACTTTACAACCTCTCACAATTTGATTATAAATGTGCATAGCAGCCACTGAGGGCTGACAAGACAGATCTTCCAGGATTGTATAAATGGTCTAGTAGCTAGGTTATATGGCTGTGTTTGAGGAGGTAATTTAGGTTGAGTGGTCCTGCTATGGGTTCATTTGCTATGGGTCACTGGGGGATTATGACCACTGGTCTGTACATTGTTGACAAGTGACCCTGTGGCCTTACAGGATTGCTTTCTGTTATTACAGCAGTCTTTTCTGAGAGGATAAGCACAAACACACACACACACACATGAACACCTATATTTCACACACACAGAGGAAAAAGTGCACCATAGAAAAATTCTAATATTTTTTTTATCTTTGCAGACTTCATAGCTGCGAGCCTTGTCACCACCTACAACCTGTATGCTGTACTTTAGTCATTGTAGAGTTAGTTTTTATGTTGTGGGCAATAAACCCATATGTGACCTATGCTCTTAAACTACATCTCCGTTAGATTTTAATGAAGTCTGAGATGTCAGGCAAGAGCTGTGTAGATGCACTATATCAGATTCGAACTATAAAGAAGCATCACTGTTCCAGTGTTTCTTTTTGCCGAATTAGCCTTATCGGATTACTTTAATAAAGCACTTGGAATCACATTTTCATGCATTCCTGTGGTGCACTGATTTTCTCTTCTCTGTCTCCCTACAGAGTTCTCAGTTCTACAAGGTCACCACCGAGAACTACCACAAAGCTGCAGACCAAGTGAATGCCAAATTCAGGTAAGTGCAGGCACAATGAGTTTAAATTAGATAAATAACTTAAAATTAAATAAAACAAAACCAATAATTTAGAAAATGATTGTGCACCTTTCTACCTATAATATGGTTACTTTTAACAGGCATAGATCCCTCTGTGCAACGGACTTAATTTATAACATGAAACTGAATGATGCCTGCTAAACAAGGTAAAGCTAAGGGGAACTGAGTAATTCAAAACAGGGATCCAAAGATGAAGAAAACCTTTTGATAAAACTGTATGATTGCTGGGCAGAAAAGCAAAAGAAACCTCCCATAGAACTGCAAAGCGAGGTTTAATTACAGGAGCGGTGGTGGACTGTTCACTGTGTAATGTTGCTTTCACAAATTAATCTGCATGGGAAAGAGCCCAGAAACCTTACTCATCCTCATCAGAAAAGTCAGTGTCTGAAGTATGAAAAGCAGCACCTGGATGGGTAAAACTCAGGTGCACAGATCAAGTTCAATTTTAGCTATTTTTTGTTTGACAACAAAGGAGATGTATTTGTTTATATGAACCTTGAAATATTTCACAGGCAAAGCTAAAATAACAAAAGAGAAGCAGTGCATTAAATTTTAAGGAAAGGCTCATTTGCTGTAGGTGCTGTATTTCCATTTCAGAGTATGTAATTTGCCTGTAAGTGCCCACACTTTAAATCCCATACCAACTGTTCTTTCTTTTCTTTGCTTGATTTTTTAAAACGATTTTTTTCAACAAAACTTTTTTTATTATCAGTCATAGGCATGTATTTTATGATCTTTGTAGACCTGTGCATTATCTAAACTGATGCATTCACTGAAGATTAGAGGTCCATATGGACCATTACGTACACTACTGAATTATGCTAGCCACTTTCTAACCTATGCCTTTCAATCAAAACAACATTAGCTTGGTCTATCAGCTGACGTTGATTTGGTGAATTGATAGGCCTAATCGCATGTTGATGATAGTTGGATTTGCCCTTTCTTCACACATTGAGTTCGATAGTTTTGATATTTCAGAGGTGTCATTTGTGTCATGTCTTCATCTACCAAAATGCCTTAGAATTTTGCATCTCTTTTTTGTCCCAAGCACATTACATGATATGAGTGCATACATGTAGGCACATGTGTTCTTTACTCTTAACCATTATAATACATGGATGTTTTAGCCACACCTAAGGTGCCTGAGGAGGCATTATTAAACATCCAAGCTGTCATGGATGTAGCACAAATTCAGCATGTATAGATGTAACTCAAGAAGACACAGAATCCCTTCCCATCCATGATCCATTTGTCTTCTTAATAAGAGGCTATTATGCTCCATAGTAATGTAGTGAAAGTGGATGAGGAGCCTGTAGGAGGATGGGTAAGAATGGGCCCTGGCTCTAGGCTCACCTCTAGGGAGGCTTGGTTGATTGTGTTAGCTTGTCATTAGCCAGCGCTAACACTGGGATCATTGTCTCCCTCTGAAATGCTGGAAACTGATTAGCCTGGCCCACCAGGGGTTTAGCGCTAGACTCGTGGAAGCTGGAGCTGAGACTTCCCAAATCACATTAAAGAAAAAAAATACACTGGAATAACATTAGTGCAAAATGACAGTGCTAACTGCAAGTGAATGCTGGGCTAATGTGCGGGTAGTCATGTGGCATGGGTCTTTGCACGAAAGGCACTGATTGGTGGATTTGATTATAGGAGGTGCATTAGCAGGGTTGTGACTGGATTTCAATAGTGGAAAGTCTGTGTGTGTGTGTGTGTGTGTGTGTGTGTGTGTGTGTGTGCGCGCACTAATGAAATGGCGGGAAGGTCTGGTGTTACAAGACAGGAGCAGGGATGCATTGAGGGGATCAGAGCAGAGGTTTAATTGGATTTAACAGGGAGTGTTTGGCCCATCCCTGTTTATGTGTGCAAGTTCATGCATGATGGTGTATGTTTGTATTCTCTCATATGATGAACGGCTTTTGTGAGCACAATGTGTGTGTCTTTCCTCAAAGCTTATGACAGACCCTGCAGAGATAAGATACTATCTGTGGCCTCTATTGAGTAATGAGAGGAAATATTTTTTGTCTCGCTGAGGCTTTTGATTTCCTCTTGAGCTGAAAATGTCCCCTTGAGATAAAAAAGAAGAGCCAATGCCTTATCCATACTTAATAGAATTATCATTTGATATGTTAATGTGAGATAGTATAAAGTGTAGGAGATGACATCTTTCTTAGCATGTCTTTATTTCCACACTTTAGCTCATGTCAGTGCCACTGAGTGTTAGGGTGTATATTAGGCTACAGTTTATTGTAATAGAGGAGATGTCTGAGACCAGATGTTGATGATTGTCAAGGGTTATAATGGCTTAACATATGTCTTTGGAAGAATTAATTAGGGCTTTGGTTGGTTTGAGTTTACTTATTACTTTGTGACACTGGGATTTGAACAAGACAGATAAATCAGGTCTCAATTGTGGATGGGATTTGGGGGAATGACTCGAGTTACAGCTATGCAGCACCTGACCGTCATGTAGATTCCTTGGGTTTACTTGAATAAATGGGAAATGCTATAGTTTGAAACTGGATTGATGTTACAAGTGGTTTATTCATGATCAGATATTCTTTGCAGTAAAAAAAAAAGAAAGAAAAACAAGATTTAATTGAATTATACTGAGATGAAAATTTAATTCTCATGTCTCCCTTTTAAATGTTTGCCAAGGTACAGATGTTCCATTCATTGCAGTGGTACGCTCTGGTCATTTTCCTTGGCGATGTTGAAAGAAATAAATTAAAGTGTGAGATGCAGGCATTCAGGGAAGGAAATGTTGTGTGTGTGTGTGTGTGTGTGTGTGTGTGCGCGCGCGCGCGCGCGCACATGTGTGCCAGTATAGGGTTGTGTATATGTGTATTTGTTTGTGTATGTGTATGGTACAGCTGTTCCCTGCCGTTCTCCTGCAGTATTCCCGCCAGAGATTTCTATGAATGATGGAGCTCTCCCAACCGGAACGCTACTGCATCACTGTGACCTCATTACATCCACACACATACAATCACGCTTACAAAAACACACATGCACACATCTGTATATGGAACGATACAAATAAATATATACATTAAGAAAAAGGCCTTTGTATAATATTACTTATTATACAAAGAAGTCAGGTGTTCTGATTAAGTAGATGAGCTTGGACATTCTGGTGCCACTCCCTATTAAAACATACATAAGAAGTTACTAACAAACTCAGCTCTTCTCAAGAATGATTGGATAGTATAAACCATGTGTCGATTACAGCTTTCACAGGTTCTTAAAAGATTTATGAGGTTACAAACAGTTAGAAAGGCTAGAAAAGGATCTCAAAAGTTCTGGGTTTTTAACCAATCCACATTAGACCAATTTGGAGGTGGATGTCCTGTAGCAGTCTCATGGGCAGCTGCGAGAAACATCTGAGTGTTAATGTATCTGCTAAACATTCTACAAGTTATTAATTTCAAAAATTAACTTGGTTTTTCCAATTAAAAATAACATAAGTTTTATGTTTGTTTCCTTTTAGCCAGATTGACTTTGTATAATTGTGACTTATATAAAGATGTAGCGATCCCTTGGCGGAGAATACAAGGGAGCAGCCGAAAGGTACATATGACGATCAGACCACATTTTATGACAAATCAGACCAGACATCCTGATGATTCCAAAGGGTTTACCTTCTTTTTCTTGCAACTGTAGCCACACTATATGGACGAAAGTATTGTTCTACACCTTTTATTCATTGAATTCAGTTGTTTCATTCAGTCTCATTAAAAAAATCAAGCACCTTGCCATGCAGTCTGCCACTACAAACATTTCTAAAAGAATGGGTGAACGAAAAGAGCTCACTGAATTCAAGTGTGGCACTGTAATAGGATGCCACCATTACAACAAGTCAGTTCATAAAAAAATCTTCCCTCCTAGATACCCCATGATGAACTGTAAGTGGCAAGTGTTTAAGAGCCACAGCGACTCAGCCATGATGTAGCAGACCACATAAAATTTGAGAGCGGGGTAGCCAAGTGCTGAGGCGCATAAAGTCATCCTGTTCTGCTGACTCAGTAACTGCAGAGTTCCAAACCTCTTCTGGCATTGACATCAGCATGAAAACTATACTGGAATTTTCATGGCATGTGTTTCCGTGGCTGAAAAGCTGCATGCAAGCCTGGCATCACTGAGCACAATGCCAAGTATATGATGGAGTGGTGTAAAGCACGACTTCACTGGACTCTAGAACAGTGGACACATGTTATGTGGAGGAACAAATCACACGTCTCTATCAGGCAGTCGGATAAACCAGTCTGGGTTTGGCCAATGCCAGGAAAGTGTTACCTGCTGGACTGCATTGTGCCAGGAGGGCTAATGCTATGGGCCTGTTTTTTCTGGGTTTGGTCTGGGCCTGTTTGTTCAGTATAGGGAAATCTTAATACTTCAGCTTGCCAAAACATTTCGGGCAACTCTGTGCTTCCAACTTTGCGGGACAGTTTGGGGAAGGTCATTTTCTATTCTACCATGATTGTGCCCCAGTGTAAAAAGCAAGGTCCATAAAGGCATGATTAGATGGGTTTGGTAAAGAAGAGCTTGACTGACCTGCACAGAGCTTCTTGTGGAAGATCTTGACTAGCCCACACACAGCTCTGACCTCAGCACTACTGAACACCTTTGGAATAAACTAGAATGGAAAATGAAAGCCAGGCCCTTTCATCCAACACTACTGTCTGACCTTATAGATGCTCTTCAGGATGAATGGGAAAAAAAATCCTACGTGCACACTCTAAAATCTTGTAGAAAGCTTTTCAAAAGAGTGGAAGCTGTTACAGCTGCAAAAGGGGGGTCTAACTCCATAATAATGCTTGTGGATTTGGAATGGGATGTCATAAAAGCTCCTGTGGGTGTAATGTGTAGGTGGCCCAATACTTTTGTACATATGGTGTACTTTCCATCAGACTTTGTCACATTTACCTTTTTTTCCAGACGTGAAAAGTATCATCTTAGGTGAGTATGAGGAATTACAGCTACAACAGTAAATTGGCCCCTGTAGTGTCTGAAATCATACATGAATCATAAGCTGCAGGGGATCAACGTGATATTTGTTGCATTTTTCTTCTACATAAATACACAATACATAATAAACAACAAAACAAATAATGTAATCACTCTCAGTATTTTAGAGACACACACATACACATAGGATCAAAGCTTTTATTCACTTTCTCCTTGACATTGACTGTAGATAAGAGTTCCCAGTTGCCTGTAGAAAGGAGGCTTTCTCTGCTTCTGATTTATATTCTCCCACATTCACAACCAGTTGTTTATCAAAGTCTGATGCATTATCTTTCTGTCCAGCTCATAATGTGTGACCTTTAGTGTGCTACATGTATGTAAGGGTGCACGCATGTGTGCTTCTGTATGTGAGGATTAATGTGTTTGAGACAGCTCACGTACACACATGTGCATGGGGACATTTAACTGGTAGGGAGTGAGCGTGTGCATACTCTGCTTTTGTTGGCTAAAGTGGTCCAAGGGGGGCTTTGGTTTGAAATGTAAGGTGACAGGGATTGAGAAAAATGTTAGATGCGTGATGAAAGAACAGTGGTGTGGCCCTAAGCCTCCTGTCAGAGCTAACCTTTGCCGAGGCTTTGAACTGCTTTGTTGAAACTGGTCACTCCGTGTTTGGCCAGGGTCCCTGAAGGATTGAGATGGGGCTGGGGTGTCGCAAGTCTGTGAATAGGTTGATCTGACATGACTGTACTAAGGAATTGCTTATCTTCTCTTTCCCCCTCCTGAAGTCTCTAAATCTTGGACTCTTCTAACTTTCTGGTCTTCATGGTGGCATTTATCAAAGATCAGAAAAGGCAGTGTATATTCACACTTTTTTTGGTTTATAGCTAAATGTGCTTGTGTTGTCTGTTCCTGGCAGCTTCAGTTTTTCCATATACAGTCTGCAATAGAGAAAATATTTTATTGTATTCTGCCACTTCAGTGTCACTCTTCTCCTCCCTCAGGCTACACACTCACTCCCTTTGTCTTTTGTTTATTTTTTTAGCTCTTTTGAATAAATCTTTTTTTAAAATTTAATCCAGTTGACAATAACAGCAGCTGCAGTCCTCACTTCGCCTATCCACACACATGCAAAGGTGAAATGAGGAGGAGTGAAGCAAAACTTTTTGAATGTAAATGGCTCGTTGTTTTTCTGCACGAAACTGGTGCCGTGTACTGCCTCGGTCAAGAAACCACACATGACAGCCTGTCTTCTTCTCTGTGTTGCGTGGGAAAACGTCAAACCCACTATGCTACGCTAACTTGACAAATAACAAATGATGCCTATTCTTCATCGATAAAAAGACGCCCTCATTTGAGTTGGGTTTTACTTAAATTTGAAAATAAAACTCTTCCTGTAACAAAGACTGTGAACACAAAATTGGGAAGTTCCATGTAACCTAATGCAATACAATTCAGTAGTCCTGCAACAACCCATTGCAGGACTATTGCGTTGTCCCTGTGCTTTATCTAAGTGAAGAGAATAAATCCAGAGGGTTCCCTGCAAAATTCAGCCTGCTGCTTCAAAATGTAAATACGGTGCAGAGACAGGTAGGTGCGTTCCATTTTCTCTGCAGCGTTCCTGTGTGTTTAAGGGAATAATGCTGATGTCGAAAAATTAATTAAGTAATGATTTATTGATGTTTAATTGCATCAGGCAGCACATTTAATTACTAAAAATGACAGTAATTCATTTAGCAGCTTATTTTGAAGTACTTTGGTTGTAATCATAGAGGTGTTTTTCTGTAAAGTAGTCTGTGAGATAGGACAGACTGAGGAGAATTTTGACCCCTCTGTCAGGTGAGGGTGAACCACCATTCTGTAGCTAGGCAACCTGGGCACAAGGACAAGATGGTGGTCAGCTGACAAGACAGAAGTCAATAACTGCTTTAAAAGCTCTTCTTTGGGCCTTAAGCACTTCACTTTGCTGGCTGTAAAAAGCACATGCAATTTCAGGGACCTGCGTGGGTAAACATGGTAACACAATGCACATACACACCTTGTAGTAGCTTATTTAGTTACTCTGCAATACTGAAAATGGTTGGGAAACCCAACTCAACTTTTATTCCCTTTCTGAATTTCTTCCTATACTTTAAGATACAGTGACCTTAATGATAGAAGAGTAATGAACTGATACTCAGCATTTCCTCACTACTATCATGTAATTTCATGGTGTCTTTGGCAAATACGAGCATCTCATTTTATTAAATATTTCACTATCTGTATGTGTAACACGCTTTTTTGTAACACGCACAAACTAGTACCCTTCTGAAAGTGTGTATAAAGAGGGTCAGAGAGGATACGCACTCCACTTCTTCTTCCTCTGACCTGCTCATCCTTCTTTGTCTCCCTCAGTGCTCACTTAATGTTAGAACAGTGTTTTCTGTCTTCATTTAAATCTGTTTCGCTTTCTCCCTCTTCGTTATTATCTGCCTCCCCTGCTCTACAGTCTTAGGCAGTCTTTTATCCCTCACACTTTTCTTGAATCTGCCTCACTTTGTGTCCCTTCCACTCTCTACTCATTCAATCTCTTATCCATGCTGATGGATTTCACTGCAGGGGGTCATTCAGGTCTGCTTTTAAAAAGCAGCAAGAGTGAAATGTGTGTCATTTTTCTCCTTAACTGGATCATTTGTATTTATTTACTTCTCTTATTACTGACGCCTGTCTTAACTAGAGAGAACATGAGGGCTTTTTAAGGAGGAACCGGCACCCACCCTTTAACCCTATTAACCCCTGAGCAGACCCAAATGATGATAAATAGACAATGTGGTGATTGGGATTGCAGTCTTGTAAGCGCTGAGAGTAATCCATACTGTCGATGTTTAATACATGCTTGCTGTGTTTGGCCAAAAAATTGGTTAGACATGACGTAAGATGATTTCTGGCAAGATTAAACCATCAAAGATTTTTCCTATTTGTGGTCAAGTGCTTTTTGATGATGACAAATTGGTTATGATTAAAACAGAACAAATTGGCTTCTTCTCATAGACGAGTTAGTTTTAAATACAGGAAACTACATTAAAATGGTGCAACAGAATCAACAGCAGCAACTTGTTTGCAAAAATATTTATTATTAAAAAACGAGGCTAAATGTATTTTATAATGATGTCTTTGTGACAACGCCTCAAGTAATGATGGGCACTCGAGCTTCAGAATTGTAATCTTTTTAATCTTTTTTTCCCACTTCAACAAAGGTTTCCAGGCAGACTTGAAATGAGCTTGTGCCTTTGAGTAATGTTGTACACATTTATTGGTCATAACTGATTTTAATCAAATACTGCAAATTTCACAATGTGCTTTATTTAGGCAAAGATCATATAAGCTACTGTCTGAGTATAAAAAACAATCATTCAGAACTAGGGGTACAAGTATCCTAAGGAGTTAGTAAAAAATTGATCTTAACTAACTAATCTGAAGAAAAAAAAAGTTTTGGCTTAAAAGTTCATTAAAACTAAAGGATAAGGAATGCATGAATTACTACAGAGTGAAAATATAGTCAGCTTAAAGCTGAACAGAAATTATAGTTAAATTTGTTAGTTAATAGTGTAGAAACAGTTGAAACATCTTGTTAGACATTGAATAAGTTTTTTGTATAAGTAAGCTAATCACTAAGAGAAAATGATTAAGTGAAAATAACAGAAAACAGCTAAGGAAATGTTATAAATGAAAAAAAAAAAAGTTTACACTGCTGACCAAGTAGTTCAACTGGATGGACAAAAGTATTCACATATACCATCCCATGAATGGCATCCCATTCTAAATCTATGGGTATTGATATGGAGTTGGTCCCTTCTTTGCAGCTGTAACAGCTTCCATTCTTCTGAAAAGGATTTCCATAAGATTTTGGAATGTGTCTGTGTCATTCATCCAGAAGAGCATTTGTGAGGTCAGACACTGATGCTGGAAGAAAGGGCCTGGCTTGCAGTCTCCATTCTGCTGCATCCTGAAGGTGTTCAGTGGGGTTGAGGTCTGGGCTCTGTGTGGGCTAGTCAAATTCTTCCACATCAAACTCATCCAACCATGCCTTTATTGACCTTGCTTTGTGGACTGGGGCACAGTCATTCTAGAACAGAAAAGGGCCTTCCCCAAACTGTCTTCACAAAGTTGGAAGCACAGAGTTGTCCAATATGTCTTGGTAAGCTGAAGTATTAAGATTTTCCTGCACTGAAACTGATGGGCCAGGCCAGCCCTAGAAAAATAACCCCCTAGCAGTATCCCTCCTCCACCAAACTTTACAGCTGGCACAATGCAGCCAGGTAGGTAATTTTCACCTGGTATCCACCAAACTCATCAGTCAGACTGCTAGATAGAGAAGTGTGATTCATCACTCCACACCAAACACGTTTTCATGACTCCAGAGTCCAATGGCAGCATGTTTTATACCACTCCATCTGAAACTTGGCATTGTACTTGGTGATGTTAGGCTTATATGCAGCTGCATTAAAAAAAAAACAGTGCCATGAGGCACACAGTTTTTGCGCAGCATGGTTTTTTGCGCTGATGTCAATGCCAGAGGAGGTTTGGAACTCTGCAGTTATTGAGTCAGCAGAGTGCTGGCAACTTTTATTCACTCTGCACCATAGCATTCAGTGACCCTGCTCTCTGTCTTTATGTGGTCTGCCACTTTATGGCTGAGTTGCTGTGGTTCCTAAACTTTTCCAGTTTGTAAGAATAGCACTTACGGTTGATTGTGGAATATCTAGAAGGGAAGAAATTTCACAAATTGGCTTGTTGCAGTGGTGGTATTATATTGCAGTGCCATACTTGAATTCAGTGAGCTCTTCAAAGTGACCCATTCTTTCACAAATGCTTGTAAAGGCAGACCGCATGCTTGATTTTATACACCTTTGACAATGGAACTGAATGAAACAACTGAATTAAGTGATTACGTGGCCCAGTACTTTTGTACATTTATTGTATTTTAACTGTATCCACATTTGTGTTATTAAGTGTTAAATAAGAGTCAACATAAATTCAAGAACTGGTGTTGATAACTAGGTACTTGAGTCCATCTGACAAACCTGTAGGTGTATGTCACTTGACGAAGGGTGGGAACCTCTGTTACACAAGATTTAACATTTACAAATTCTGACAGAGGGAGATTCTGCAATTGCTCATTCTACTATTGACTGATTACTACAACTGTGCTGCACTACTTTCTGTTCATTTTTGCCTGGTTTCAGCTTCATTACTCAGCCAGTGGTGCTTTGCCCTTTGTCCACTGTCATTCTAGATTTAGTATGTAGAGAGAAGTTGTGCTCTTACTGCAGTTAAAGGGAAAACTTTCTTAGCAGACTGCTAGAGTCATTTTGTGCAACCAATGCTGAGCAGAGGACAGTTTAATGCTACCGACGAGAATAGACAGCATCTCCTCTGCCCCTGCCTCCACCATGTGTCTGTGTCCCTGCGTATCTCTTTGAGCAAGTTTTTGTTCAGAGTTGTAATGTATCTGAAATTATGACAGATGACCTACCTGTTTCCACATGTGTCTCACACTTTGTTCAGCTATTGAAGCATGCTCTATTGGTAACTGAGATCTATGAATGTCATTTTAGCACAAAGCACTTTGATGTTACAGTAGGTGGTAGTTGTGGTCAATATATGTTAGATTGAAAAATGGACTGATTCTGTTCCTTGTCCTGTCTATTGGCTTTGCACATGCATATTATATGAAAATCCAGACATCGATCTCTATATGTCCCCCAGCTTCTAGTCAATATGTTCTTTAGAAAATGTAGACTCAGCCATAAAAACCATTAGAATATGTCCCCTCCATACAGATATGCTGACCTGTGTAGTGAGAGGCTTTAAAGAGAGGATTGCAATAAAATGATATAGGTACACATTGAAGAGGGAGACAGGCTGTGAGTGCATAGATGATCTGTTCTGCTTTGTTACATGTTAAGTGGGACACATGGAGTCTTCTCATATTATTTCTGTATCTCAACATCATTTTTGTTCTCTTCTGAAGAAAAACGTTACAAAGGCAGTGTGTATCTGGAGATTCCTCTACTTCCCCTGAACCACTTTTATTTCTCCATAGATGCCCCTCTACGGTTTGTTTCCTTCCAATGTCACACAGAAGATTTATGACATACGGCTGAGAAACTAATATAATATCTTAGCCGACTTCACTCCTCCCTTTCATTCTTACTTCTATCTGCGGATCAAGGCAATAGGGGCTCAGTTTGTGTGTGTATGTTGGGGGTTGGGCTGAATAAGGAGTTGTTATAGAGACCTTTACTGCCACTGATGGCATGAGTCAAGACCTCTATATGACTGTTTAGATAGACTGTCTCTGGGGTGCAGGAGTGCAACACATGCACTTACAATCACACATAGACTGCAAATAATAGGCATCTGCATTTGGCTAGATATCCCATGGAGACCTAGGGATTGAGGGAGGCAATAAAAGAGCGAGAAATAAAGACAAAATATAGATGTTGAAAAAGGAAGAATGTGAAAGAGAGTAGAAGAATGTAAGACATTTATTAGCGATGCCCAGTACAACAACTGATAGAATCATTCTTTGCTTTGTGTCTATAGACATTTGTATTGTGTAGCATTATGATTTCTGAACAGTTGATAAACAAGCAGGTATGGTTATCTATGTTGAGTGATAATAGTGTGAGGGCTAAATGGTAAAACACCAGTTTAACCAAGAGTCCTAATACATCTAGATCAGTGGATACCAAATGGTGTGCAATGATGCACTCCCCTGCATGCCGTGGGATTTTGTCAACCATATGGCATTATTGCAGTATACACTACCACTCACTTGGTAGTTTGGAATTACTTGGAAATTCTCTTTTTTCCATGAAAGAACACATGAAATTAGTCTGAATAGGAAATATTGCAAATGAACAGAACATGCTGACATTATCAGAGTTAGAAATAATGATTTTATTGGAA
>VUQH01004916.1:10503-27075 GCA_015106775.1 Etroplus canarensis | reverse complement strand
CTTTGCCTTCATCAAAAAAAAAAAAAAAACAACCCCAAAACAAACACATTTCCCAGCAATTACAGTTTGGCAGACCTTAGGCATTCTTGCTGTCAATTTTTCAAGGTAATCTGATTAGATTTTAACCCATGCTTCCTGGAGCATCTCCAACAAGATGGCTTGGCTTGATGGAGTCTTCCTCTGTACCATACGGTCTAGCTGCTCCCACAACAGCTCAGTAGGCTTTAGATCTGGAGACTGTACTGACCACTCCATTACAGCCAGAATACTGGCTGACTGCTTATGTTTTAAATATTGCTGACACATTTGGAGGTGTGTTTTGGGTCGTTATCCTCTTGCAGGATGAAACTGACCCCACTCAAGTGCTGCCCACAGAGTATGGCATGGCATTGCAAAATCTTCTAATAAAGATCCCTTCCGCTCTATACAGATCTCCTTTTTTACCACCTCTAAAGCACCCCCAGCTCATCACGCTGCCTCCACCATGCTTGACTGATACTTATTAAGCGCTTTTCTTGCATTGTTTCATTTGTTCGGCATCTCACAAATGTTCTTCTGTTTGAGCCAAAGACCTCAAACTTGGACTGATTTGTCCACAACACCATCTTCCAGTGTCCAGTGTCTGTGCTCTTTTGCCCATCTCAGTCTTTTTTATTGGCTTTTTCTTGGCAATTCTGCTATGAAGTCTAGCATCCTGAAGTTGGCTCTTTACTGTTGTTACTGACACTGGTATGTGATGGCTACTGTTTAGTGCAGCTGCCAGTTGATGACATATGAGGCATTTTTGTCTTAAACTACGCATGGTCAGATATTTGTCTTTATGCACAGTTGTGTGTCAGGGCCTCCCGCATCAGATACTAAACTAACCTAAAGAATGCCATGCTCCTTTTTTGCTCCTCTATTAGTACAATGGTTTTCAGCTATGCAACACAATTGCAAAAAGGTTTTCTAATAATCATTCAGCCTTATAAAATGATTAACTTGGATTAGCAACCATACTAGGAGATTGATGCAGAGAACTGACAGTTACTGATTATGTACAAAAATCAAGACCATTCTTTAAAAATCTCGTCTCATCTCATCTTCTGCCGCTTTTCCGAGGGTTCGGGTAGCGGAGGCAGCAATTCGAGCTCTTTAAAAATCAGATTAATTTTAATTGTTTATGAAATGGATAAAATATTTATGAAAGAGAAAGAATTGTTTGTGAATTGCATGAAAATGTGTTTGTCTTTGAAAAACAATGACATTTGCAAGTGATCCCTAACTTTTGAGCAGTAGTGTTAAACTGCTCAAAACTTTTATACATTTTATTCTGTCATTATTCTTTGTACTCATTCCCCATAGAAATTCCATACTCTAAAAATCTTTTGGAAAAACTTCTGTCAAATGAAATTGCAGTCTGTTTGAACAGCTGCTGGAATGTAGAAAATATGAGTGTTTCACATCAAAGGCCCTGATTGACAGTAAGGATGTTAACAAAATCTGTGAAAAATAGATAACCACAACCAAGAATAAGTATAGACGATCCACTATCTAAAAAAAGGAGAGAAAAACTCTCAGTACACCATATCACAAATACTGCCTGTCTTTTGAATTCAGCTGGACTGGGATATCAATAGCCTTCTAACCGAGTGAGTCATCTGTTGGCAGAAGTTGGCTTATGGTATTATTGTTGCTAACTAATGAGAAAACTAAATATCCAATCTGAGAGAAACTTGGATTTCTTTAAAAGAGCACTGGATCTCAACCAGCAGTAGGTATTTTGCATATAAAAACAGGTGTGCCTTAAATTTTGGCTTTCCCTTTGATGCTCCTTGGACACAAGAAGTTTGAAAACCAGACGAGGTCACAAGATTCTTCTGGGGGTATGATTGGCTAAACATTACTGTTAGCCTGGGGACTTAGGGCTCTGTTAGAAGAAGCAGATTTTTTTTTCTTCTCCTTCTTCTTTTTCTTATGGCTGCTTCTGTTAGGGGTTGACATAGCAGATCAACTGTCTACATCTCATTCTATCCCTTGCATCCTCTTCTGTCACTCCAACCATCTACATGCCCTCCTTCACTACATTCATGAACCTCCTCTGTGGTCTTCCTCTTTTCCTCCTGCCTGGCAGCTCTTTTTAATTTTTTTTTTTTTTAAATTTTATCCATTTTATGCTATTTTGTTAAGTCAAACACTCACATCCTTATTATCTTCCTGTGGGCTGCACTTTGTTTTTTGTTTGTTTGCTTTGTAGATGTCACAATTTGGATCAGCTACTATTTTACTATAGATAAAAATGCTGCTAGCACTGTTATGCACTTATTGCAAAATGTTAAACAAAAGTCAGGAGTGGCGAAAATTTCTTCAAGCGTCTGAAAGACGCAGGTGAGAATTGAATCTTGTATGCAAAGGCTAGTACAGGAGCATCTATGCAAGATTAGATTAGATCTCAAACTGAAAGGTTTTTATACTGTTATTTAAACAGGAAGGCAAACTTGTGATATTGAGAGTCTATTTTGCAAAAGTGTCTTGGTAGGCAGCATTAACTTTGCATATTTTTGACAGTGGGTTAAACTGGAGCAGTGGCCAGCAGGATTGAAACTGAAACACCACAATTTTCTTTAACTGTTGCTTTTCTTTGCTAAAATTCTCTGTAGGTTTTACAAAGGAACATGTACCCCCAGATAAGGAGCCGTAGGTAGAAATCAGGAGTCAGGGACTCACTTGCCAATATATCTAGCACTGTGCCCTCTTAACTGATCCAAGTACGCACAGGATGTTAATCAAAACTCAAATTATACATTCAGGTCAAACCAAGGATGAAAGAACTAGCAACATGCCTTTGGCATTCAACCCCTTTTTCATTTCCCTTCCATCATTTAAAAACAATATTTAAAAAAAGGTTTTGCTTTGGGAATTTGAAAGTGTCCTTGTAAACAAATGCGTTGCTCCTCAGGTTACATGGGAACTGGATGATTCATAGTTGTTTTTAACTAGCTTTATAATGATACCCTGAGATTCCCACAGTGGAGGAATTTACTGTGTATCCACTTTGCTACATTTAACTCCTGATACTTTGAACTGTCTTTCTAGGACTTCAACATGAACAGCCTTATGTTTGACATTCATTTGTGGGATATTTCATGCAGTTATGTAGTGAAGCGTTTTGTTGCAGTTTGCTGTGAAATATAAGCTGTAAATTCCAGCTTGTTTGCAACTGCGTATGAAATCTTGTTTATTTCCATAACAAGGCAGAAAAAAATTATATGAGGCCAGTAACTGAAAAATAAAAGACTTCTCATTTCTCTTAGTTTTTTAAAATAGCTTATAGTAAGTAGGGAGAATAGTTCTGCATTTAATTACAAGCAAAAAAATAATAGAAGTTTTTTTGTAAGTAACTTGTTTTGAGATGCTTTTCTCCTTCGCCATTGATCACAGCTTTGAGTTTTCTAAAAAATCTTTATACAACTGGATTTAGAGATAATCTGCCATTCTTCTATACAGAGCCTCTCAAGCTCTGTCACATTAGATGCAGATTATGGGTGGACAGCCATTCGGGTCTTTCCAAGGAGTTTCAATTGGGCATAAATCAGGGATGTAACTGTCAAACTACTTTGTGCTCATGGTCATTGTCTTGTTGGAAGGTGAGCCTTCAACATCTTTGGTGCTCTCAAACCCCTTTTCATTAGGTTTATTTGTGTGGTTCCCCTCTTTAGCTTTCCATTGAGCCTGACCAGTCTTCCATGTCCCTGCTGTTGAAAAACACCCCCACATCACGATACTTGTGACATCACGCTTTGCTTTTGGGATGTATTGGGTGTATGTTTAGTGATGCTGCTTCTTCACCAGTTGTGACATTTCAATTTGAAGCAAACCAGTTCAGTCTTAGTTTCATCAGATCAGAGAATCTTATTTTCCACAGCCTGAGTTTATTTAGGTAGTTTTTGAAGAAGCTCCAGCATGCCTTCATCTGTTTTTCATTCATTAGAGCCTTCTGACTTGTGACTATGCCATAAAACCCAGATTGATAAAGTGCTACAGTGAGGGTTGACCTCCTGGGAGTTCCTCCCGACACGGAATCTCTGGAGCTCAGCCAGAGTGATACTTCTTGGTCATCTCTCTTACCAATGCCCCTCTCCCCTGATTTCTCAGTTTGGCTGGGCATCTAGCTCGAGGAACAGTCTGTGATGTTCCAAACTGCTGCCTTTCAAGATTTATGGAAGGGGACTGCTTTTGGAATCCTTCAGTGCAGGAGAATTTTTTTTTAGCTTTGCTGAGATCTTTTCATTAACACAAATCTGTCTCTGTGCACAGCAGGCATTTCCTTCAGCCCTATGGCTTGATTTTTTGCTTTGATATGCATTGGGAGCAATGAGATTGTGCCTTTCAAAATCATATCAAATCTAACTTTACCACAGGTGGGCATCACTCAAGAAATTGAAACATCTTGATAATCAAGAGAAATGAGAGGCATCAAAGCTATATTTCAAGTGTCATAGTAAATGATCTGAATAGTTTAGTCAAAGTGATATTTCTTCTCATTTCTGTCTTCACTTCATCATTATGGGGTATTAGCTACAGATTTATGAGGGGAGAATGCATTTAATAATTTTTAGTGTAGGAATGACCCTACATAAAAAAGGCAGAAATGGAAAAAGGTGTAAAAACTTTCTTAATGCACCCATTTCATGCCAAAAAACATGGGTTCCATGTACTATAGGAACAAAATTATTGGGCCACAATTCACATTACAATTTTTATGACATTCTTTTCTAAATCCATAGCGATTAATATAGAGTGTGTCTCTGGGAATTTTTGCATGTTACCCAGAAGAGCATTTGTGAGGTTAGACATTACAGTGGCCAGATCAACCCCAGAACAACAACACCCTAGTATTATGCCCGTAGCACCAAACTTCGCAGTTGGCACAAAACAATCAGGCAGATATTATTCCACCTGGTGTTTGTAAAACCGAGGGTCATCCATCAGACTGCCAGACAGAGAAGAGTGATTCGACACTTCAAGGAATAGGTTTCCACTGCCTTGGAAACATGTGCCATGAAGTCCCTGGCACACAGTTTTTGTGCTAATGTTAATGCCAGAAGGGTTTGTAACTATGCAGTTATTGAGTAAGGAGAGTGTTGGTGACTTGCATCCACTTGGCAACCGCGCTCAGTACCTTTAAGTGATTTGCTACTTGGTGGCTGAGTTTGCTGTGGTTCCGCAACGCTTCCGCTTTGCAACAATACCACTTACAGTTAAATGTACCTTCAGCTGCTTCCTTATATGCTCCCCAAGGGGTCCCCACAGCAGATTAATCTGCATTGGTAATTTGGCAGAGGTTTTATGCTGGATGCCCTTCCTGACCCAATCCTTTATAGTGTTAAGGGCATGTTAATAGTGAAATATCTAGAAGGGGAGAAATTTCACAAATTGACTTTTTGCAGTTTTTGGTTTCTATTAGAGTACCACGCTGGGATTCATTGAGCTCATTAAAATGACCCATTCTTTCAGAAATGTTTGTAAAACCACATTGCATGGCTGGGGACTTGATTTTATACACCTGTGGAAATGAGACTGAACGAAACACCTGAATTCATTGATTAAGAGGTATGACCCAATGCTTTTATCTGTATAGTTTACATACAAAAAACTGTATTAAAAAAAAAAGCGTAACCTTATAGCGGTTGTGGTTTTTATGTCAGGTCTGTTTTTGCAGCTGCTCACCTTGTTTCATAGCACTATAGCAGTTATAAGATGCTAAATGACTCGAGGGCATTTAATGTAAAATTGAGGAGGAGGGAGGAGAAGCTTTAGTCTGTCCTTATAGGATCTGCGTGGTTAGCAGCAGGAACTTAATGTTAATCTTAATGATAGATGATAGAGGATGCAACGTGCTGCCACAGAGTGTGTGTGACAGTGTTATTGTCTCGATGATTAACTCAAACACTTTCAGTCCCTTCCTCTCAGAGAGAACCACAGAGCAAGCGAAATAGACATGCCACTGTTTAGTTTCTCGTCAAGAAATACTTTTCTCCTATATCCACCCTCTCTTCCTCTGTCGCCCTCTCTTTCTCTCTCTCTCTTTCTCTCTCTCTCTCTCAGAGGCCATTACTGGTGATAAACACTGTGGTTTGTATCAGCAGGATGCACCTGGCATTAAAGTGAATGCTTAAGAAAGTAATTAGTGGGTGTATGTGGCTGCTCTCATCCCTGTAGATGCCCATAGGCGGTGTAATAAATGAGTGCCAGGATCCATAGGAATAGGATGGCAGCGATTTCTGCTAGTACTGCTGTCATCGTTCAATACCCTGACGCAGAGCAATGGCCTTGTCATGCCTGCTAGCAAATGACTGAATTTCCCCCCCGATGGATTCACGAATGTAGAAACTTCTCTACACCCAACAGTTTAATGTTCCAGCCTACTCTGAAAGTGGTAAATGTCATGTATCTTTCAGGGTATAGACCTATCTTGGAAAATGTACTTATTCACTTTATTGCAGATGGTGAGGTGAAAAGATTGATACCACTTATATGACTACATGCTAGATATATTAAGTATAAGTAACAGCAGGTCAGCTAGGCTTCACATAAAGATGCAGTGTCTTCCAATAACTTCTTTAAAATTGTTTATCTTAGCAACTCGGCATAATACTGGACAATAAATAAACTGTATTGATTATTCACGCTCCTGTTGACATTGTGAAATGTGTGGAGACCACCTCTCATCTTGTCAGATATCGTCATTGACCTGAAGTGACAAGGACTAAAGATTTTTGCAGCATTCTTAACAAATATGACCATGTGGTGATGCACACATGTACACATCTCTACTTCAACAGCTTCCTGCTGCATTGCACCCTGGGTAATGACCCATGCGACCAATCCCCTGCTCTGTATCCAACGGTGGGGTAATTTCTCTCTCCAGGGGGCAAATCAAACATCTGATTTTGACTACAGGGGCTCAGCTTCACACCCCCAATATTCCTTTGAGATCTCCAGAGTTGCTGACGGGCAAAATCTCTTTGTATTTCACACCCATGCGAGGCGTGTTTAGTGAGGCAGATGGAGTGTCCTGAGCACTGATGTGAGCAAAACGATGACACCACCATTAGCATAATAGCCCAAGCTTGTGCATGTGTCGTCATTATGGATTTTTATGAGGTGTGTGAAGACACAGACAAAAGCAGTTAACACTGGGAAAGGCACTAGCACTGATAAGATGTCCCATTGCTTAGATTGGCTGAAAGATCTGACTCTTGCATATGTCTAACGAAAAGCGTCCAATTTAAATGCACTGAAGTTTGGTGTAGCATCAATCATAACAAGCTATATTACCAGGTAAGACAGAAACACTAAAGCTGTGGTAAACCTCAAGGACTAATTTCTACATACTAATTTGAAGTGATGTGCAGCCTACAAGCAGACATAATAGCATTCATTCTATAACAATAACTTCATTATGGATGTCAAAACATGTAATTTTATGTTGTAAGCAGGTAGCTTCCCAGTTTTTAAAATGTTGACAGTCATTTTGAATGAATGGGTAGATTCCCTACAACCCAGAAGACAAATACATTCCTCTGTGAAGTCTTTTTGTGTTTTAAATGTTAAGACATGGGGAAAGAGACTGATTTACCAGGAGTATATACTTAGTTGATCAGCCATACCATGAAGATATGGGAAAGAGTTGTTGAAGCTACAGTAGGTTAAGAAGCGAGGTGACAATCAGTGAGCAGCAGTATGGCTTCATGCCGAGAAAGAGTGCAACAGATTTGAGTGCTGATGGAGAAGTATAAAGAAGGTCAATAAGTTGCACTGTGTCTTTGTGGATCTTGAGAAAGCATATGAAAATGTGCCAAGAGAGGAGCTGTGGTATGGTATGAGGAAGTCAGGAGTGGCAGAGAAGTATATGATGGTGGTGGAGGACATGTATGAGGACAGTGAGACAATGGTCAGGTGTGCGGTAGGAGTGATAAACAAGATGGGGGTGGAATTACATCAGGGATTAACTCTGAGCCCTTTCTTGTTTGCAATGGTGATGGACAGGTCGACAGATGAGGTCAGACAAGAGTCCCCTTGGACTATGATCATGATCTGCAGACACAGTAGGGAGCAAGTGAAATATTGCCTGGAGAGGTGGAGGTATGCACTGGAGAGAAGTGGAATGAAAGTCAGAAGAAGCAAGACTGAATACATGTATGAATAAAAGGGAAGCAGGTAGAATTGTGAAGATCCAAGGAAGCAGAGGTAGTGAAGGTGGTTTATTTTAAATACCTCAGATCAACCATCCAAAGTAATAGACAGGGCAGAGGTGAGAGGTGAAGAAGAGAGTGCAGGGAGGGTGGAGTAGGTGGAGATGAATGTCAGGGGTGCTTTTTGACAGAAGGATAGCATCAAGAGTGAAAGGGAAGGCTTACAAGATGGTAGTGAGGCCTGCTATGATGTATGATTTGGACATCGCTGCACTGACAAAAAGGCAGGAGGAGAGCTGGCAGAATGGTGGCAGAATTGAAGAAGCTGAGATTTTCGCTGGTAGTGACCAGGATGGACAGGATTAAAAATGAGTACATCAGAGGGACAGCTCAGGTTTGGAGATAAAGTCAGTGAGGCAAGGTCAAGATGGTTTGGACATGTGCAGAGGAAGGATAGTGGATATATTGGACAAAGGCTGTTCAAGATAGAGCTACCAGGCAGGAGGAGCAGAGGAAGACCACAGAAAAGGTCAGTGGATGTAGTGAAGGAGGACATGCAGAGGGTTGGTGTGACAGAAGAATATGCAAGAGATAGGGTGAGATGGAGGCAGATGATCTACTGTGGCGACCCAACAGAACGGGAGCAGCAGAAAGAACAAAAAAGAATATAAATTTGTTTGACAAAAAAAATCATTAGTGTCATCAGATTGTAACTAGACTTGTTTAAATTAATCTGACGCTCACTGACGTTTGGAGTTGGCTTCTTCCTCATGCTGTCTCTCCACACAGTGATGAATCTCCCTTTTCAGGGGACTAAGGCGCTGTTGGATTCTTCAATTTTAGAAAACCCTTTGGCTTCTCTGTTGATAGTTATGTTGTACAAATTGCTGCACACATTGGCATGGTCATCAAACCAAGCTCTGGGGGTTGAACTGACCTTTGACCTTTCTCCCAGCAGATACTGTAATTTAGATTCTTGCTTTAGGTGTTTTGGACTGGAACAATAGTAATAATAGAAAAGGCTGGGTTTATACATACACTGTAGATTGCACTATAGCTCACTGTGCTCTAATAACAGCACAAAGTCTCTAGAGAAGAAAATAACCATTGCTATGTTCCTTTTCCAGATTTGTAATATGTTTAATGCTCTTCTCTTGTTCTTAATTTCTCTGTCTTGCATTCCCATCATGAACCCCTCTGCACTGGCCATGTTTATGCATTTATTTTTATAGATTTTTTTTCTGTTTACCTTGACTTTTTTCTTTTCTCACGCGAGTTTATCCCTCATGCTTTTTTCTCCTGGCTCATCCTCTCATCCTAACACCATGTTTTCCCCTGTTCTCACACTATTGTGTTCCCTTTCTCTCCCCTGCAGGAGGTATGAGGTGTATCCTGTGTGTGCAGACCTGCAGGGCGAGATCCTCACGTGCTACAAAGAGAACGTTGGGAAAACCCTTCACTGCTCCAACATAGCGGCTCGTTACCTGCAATGTGTCAACAATGCTAAACAGGTGTGTTTCTCATCTTAGCTTACCAGTTTTCTTGACTCATTTGAATGTGATTTGTTTCCCTTGTTACTTCTGAACTCACTTATTTAATTTTGTCACTCATCTCATACAATCACGATTTAACCTCTTCACTGCACATCTACAAGGGCTGGGGCTTAAAGGGTTAAAAAAAAAAATCTCAAACTTTATGTACTCAGCATTGTTCAATTACTATTATTCTTATTTTCAGTGCAACTGTATGTTTTTGCATGCCTGATTACAAAAGGAACAATTCCTTGTATGCAACTGAACTGTTACATAGAACTTTTATTCAAAACCTTCCGAACCTTCCAAAATAATAATTTCCTCTTCTTTGAAAAGGATGACACGTTTGTGCATGCACCCTCATGGACAGGTAACATGTAAGCTGTAGAGCCTCCTAGTCCGAAAGTGTAGAGCAGGGGTTCTCAAACTGTTTTTTGGTATGCTCCACTTCAGAAGCCAAAAAAATGTAACCCCCACATACCCGCACAATTTTAGAAACCACTAACAATAAACAAGGATCCTTCTTGTTTTTGTTTTTCCTTAAAAAAAATAAATCTATTCACCCTCATTTCAGTTTTCATTTTTCACTTGGTTGTCTGCGCCCCATCTTGCACGGGCTCCATGACCCACCAGTGAGGCCCACTCCACAGTTTGAGAACCATTGGTGTAGAAGAAGTGGGATCTGTGTGTGTTTTACAGATCTGCTTCATGTGTCTGTTGGCTACAGCTTATGTCATAGATGTGTGCAGTAGCTACACCAGAGCAGTCATTCCCCTTTTAAATTACTTAATTAAATAATATGGTGAAACACACTGGCATCCATTTACATACGCTGGCTCCTTGCTTTTAGACAGTAGAATATAATTTCCAGTGGGCTACTGGCGCCTGAATAAAGCTCACTCTAAATAGCCAGTTTAAACCTTACGGCCTATTTCCATAATACCTGCTGACACAGGCATTCCCCCAACTGTCTGTGTGTGTGTTTTAATGCAATAAGACCAAGGGAGTAGCTGGTACTAGCTGGATACCATTGTCCTCTCTGTGCTTTCTTTGTTCATTGTGAAGTGTAAATGTTTTTTTACCCTCTGGCTTCTACAGTCAAACACTGTATGCTAATAGTAATGTCACTCAGGTTGATATTAACTTGATTCCCCTCTCTCACTTTGCAATATGTAACATCCATTGCCCCCAAAAAGACTCAATTTGCATTCATAGAGCTTTTCTATTAGATTTTTTTGCAATTGCATTGTTTTCCCAGAAATGGGGAAAAGTGAGTTTTGTGTCTCTCGCTCACTCTCGTGGGTATTAATATTAGATCTAAAAGTGAAATGCAGGCAGATTTTTAAGCTATATGTCATGTAAATTGCATAATGTTTTATTCATCGCGTGGATGTTTACGTGCGTTTAAGGAGAGCTACATGTAGCCTCGTCGAGATTCAGCGAGGGTATGTTCACATTCCAAATGCTGTTATGATCTTGTAAATGGTTTGGAAGCCAACCTTAGAAGATATGGTAATCCGCTTGTGTTTATCACCTTGCAGCAATCACAGCACACTCCTGTTCATCTTTGCTTATCTGTCTAAGACTTGCTTTTAAAGTCATTAGGTGCAAAAGAAACAGTTCTGTGATAAGGCTTTAAAGGAAATAATATGCAGAATTACACAGCCAACAATACGGGGAAGGAATGAAGTAGGATTGATATGAGCTGATGCAGCTTCATGATTAGGATGTTTACACAGCTTTATCAGAACCAAGCAGGAAGCTGTTCTACAAACAAATGTCAAAGGACATGACTTTGACCTCTGGAGGTCAGAAGACCCAAGCCTGCTCTCTAACAGACATCTCTCATCCTCTTGCCCTCTCCGTCAAAGATACTCGATAGCGTAGCTCAGATGGCTTTCACATGACAAAATCTGTTTCCCCTTCTTTGTCCTTTCCCTTCAAATCTTGAATTCCACCATAAACTGCAGCACCATAGGCATAGATAGTGATGCAGTAGATGTCATCTTAGGAAGGATAAAAACTAAATCCCCCAAATCTTAGTTATGCAATATCGACCCGTCATCCGGAGTCAGCCGAGACAGAGGCATTGTCAGCTGACCAGCCTTTGTCACTGATAATTAGCGTTCTTATCACCACAGTCTGTGATAACATTTAGACCCACTTTTGTGCCCTCTTCGCCCCACCACCATCTCTCCTTCACTTCCTCCATCCACTATCCCTTCATCCCTAGTCACATGTCTAATGCATTCAGCACTTAACAGGTCTGATAGCAACCAGTGAGAAAGAGGCAGCCGAAGGACAGATAAAGTCTCCTTCCTTCTCCTTCTCTCTCTTTGAATAGGAGTTTATCATTGAAGCTGATCTCTCCATTCACTGCTTACCTCCTCATTCCATATTCTTGTTGCATGACCGCCTTTTGCTCCCTATCTTTTCGTTCTGCACTTAATTTTTTAGACTGACCCTTCCGTCTCCTTTTTGCTCTCAATGGGCTAAGCTAGATTTCTGCTTGTGGTTTTTGAGGGTGTTACATTTGCTAATCCTTATATTAAAAGAACTGAAATGAAGTGTCTCTAAGATCTTCTGTAATATACAAAACATTTCAGTCAGTTGCTCTTAAATACTTTAATGATTTAATTTGTCAACACTATTAAATCTCAACTCAACACGTTTTTCCTTCTAATTTAAAAGATTTGTACAAATATAGGCTTGCTTCACTGTCTGTCTCTTAGTAAATCCAGTGATAAAATACTGAAACAGGGTGACATCTCTGAAAAGTGGGATGGGCGAAGAAACAGGAGCAGTCAAAAGATCAGACTAGTGTGAAAATAATCCTATGCCAGATTTATTTGTAGTGGATAGACAGAAATTATTACACATGCATTTTTGTGCAGAATCCATAATCAACTACTTTTCTGATTAAAATCTGACTGTTATTCCAGCACTGTCCTTACAAAAGAAAAAGTGTACCAAATTTCAATCCACCTGCTCTCTCTGCAAGGTAGTCTCCTTGTACAACTCTGAACTGCTTATAGCACTGCTGCTATTTTTTAGATGTCTCCGTGGAATTCCTGTTTTCCGAATCAGAATATTTTATTAATCCCAAAGGGGAAATTGCTTACATTACAGACTAGAGAATATGAGCATAAATATATATAAACCCCATATGGAACACAAATAGTCCACAGTTAAATAAAAAATTAAATAAATAGTTATAAATAAAGTTAAATAATACTATATACAATATATACAAAATATGGCCATAGAAAATAGTCCAGGTGTCACTGAGAGGAGTTGTAATCCTGAATAAACAGTACAGAACAAATATGACTGAATGTGTATGTATGCGGCATAAATGTATGTAGCCCTTTCCTTTTACAGTTGATACTTGATCCAATAAAAGCTGCCTCTGTGCTACCACTATAGAGGTAGCTTTTAATAGTGGCAATAGAAAAATAGTCCAGGTGTCACAAGGAGGAATTGTAAAGTTTGATTGCCACTGGTGGGAAGGATTTCCTGTGGTGCATTGTGATGGGATGAGTCTACTGCTGAACGTGCATCTGTGTCTTTCTAGTACGCCATGGAGAGGATGTGAAGGACTGTCCATAACTTAGACAGCATCCTTCTTTCTGACAGAGACTCAAGCTCCACACCCACAACATTACTGGCCTTGCGGATCAGTTTGTTGAGTCCACTTGCACATGCACATTTTAATTTCACCATGGACCTCAAACATGTGCACAGAGCACGCAATTTAGGTGTCAAACTGAACCAAGTTTTATGTTAATGTTTAGTGATGAGCCCACAGTGTCTAAGCATGACCATCATTTTGTGACCAACATTCATAGGGTTGTGCGCTGTGAATTTATCCCCCAGGGTAAGGCTGTCAGCAGAGAGTTTTATTATAACATCTTGGGCCATCTGAAGGGGCATATTTGGTACAATTGAACTGAACTGTGGCCATGCCATTGTGCAGTGAATGAATCATAAAACATCAACCAGTCTACAAGCCAGATTTGGCTTGCACGTTTTTCCTCTTCACCAAAATCGAACTCAAGCGTCTCTATCTGAGGAGGTTCAGCACGCTTTGCAAATGTACGTGTGCAGCTGGTCAAGATTGGACTTTCCGAGAGTGATCTAAAAATAACAGGAGTGTAGAGCAGCACAAATATGACATTGATGGGGCTGGCACCAAATTGAGGTCAAATGATTGGAATTGCTGTGACACTTAACGCAGCAGGCAGTGCCATGTTGTGGCTCAATGAATGTAACAGATTCTGAATAAATAGTACAGAACAAATATGACTGAATGTGTATGTATGTGGCTTAAATGTATGTAGCCCTTTCCTTTCACGGTTAATACTTAATCCATTAAAAGCTGCCTCTGTGCTACCACCATAGAGGTAGCTTTTAATAGTAGCACCGTTGAGAAATGTTTTAATGAACAGGCTTAGTTTTTTGTTTGAGAGAGGGATTTTGAAGATGCACATGTCAGTGATATGATGTATTCCTGCTAAGAGTTTTATTCCAATCAAGTGAGAGACCAAAAAGCTTAACAATAGCCCAGCAATGTCAATGAAGAAGAGACCGCAAACTAGACATGTAGGATATAAAGGTAAGAAACATTGACAAGAGAACTGCAGAGGGTAACCTTTACTGAGACCAGTATCAGCATAGAGCTTGTTGGATTATTGTGTCTATAGCAGTTTCGCCCCAGTGGAATAAATTCTAGTGACGCTGCTGCTTTGTTTCAGAAAATAAGTTGAAAATAAGCTGTTTTAATCTGTAACCATTTTATGGTTAGATCAATGGTGTAGAACGTAAGCCTTGATTCTTTTGGTGAGATGTGACGGACACAACCACAGATCTACAGCACAGTTATTAAGTTAGTAAGTGAGGAAGAAGGGATTTTTTTCTTTGTATCTTTCTGTCTACTTTATTCCCTTCTATGTCCCTTGTTTTTTCTCCTTTTTCCTTCTCTCTAATCTTCTCTTAGGCAGTTTCCATCCAGTGGCATCTGCTGCAATAGGCTGGTTCAAATGATTATTGACAGGGAGTGCTGGGGATTTGTGGTTGCACTTATCACTAACATGGAATCCAGTGCCCCTGGGTCCTCTCTCTACTTCTCAAACTCACTTCATCCTCTTCTCTTTTATTGTACTCTCAGGCCGTCCTCCCTTTGTTTCATCTCTTGTGTGTGAAATATCTTCCTCTCCTGTTTGTCTATTTTTGATATTTTTGTTTGACTTTTCATCTCTCTGATGTGCTTTTTTCTCTGTTTTTGTCTGCAGAACAAGTTGAGGACTGGGGGTTAAAGAAGAGACAGAGAGAAAGAAGGAGCAATGAAGAGTCTATTGTACGGGATTTCTGATTATTGAGCAACTGACAGAGAGACTAAAGCAGAGTGGAGGAAGAGGGGAATGAATCAGCACTGAGAAACACACCCTCAAAAACCCTGTGGAGAACCAAACCAGAACCGAACCAAACTAGAGGCACCGAGCACAGCACCTTCAGAGAGAAATAGCCACCTTTTTCCTTATTTTTACCTCGTAACACCTCTTTTATCAGTTGTCTTTTTCTCCTGCATGTAGCAGAGGAACAGTGACACTGTCCAAAATTCTGGACAAATGACAGCAGCTAGCAGGAATCAGAGGGTCCAAGTTTGGCCCTCTAAAAACAATGATTAACCAGCACCCCTTCAAGAAAGCCAGTCACCTATGTCACAAGTCAGTTGGACCCATCCTCACTCCCTTCCACGTCAAAGAATAGAAGTCTATTTTTGTGATAAGTCAGATCTATTTTGTTGTCCAAAATTCATTGTTTTCTTCCTCCTAATGTATTGTTGTGTACACAAGTACATGTGTGTTTCTTCTTTGCATCTATTTATGTGACTTCATGTGTGATGTTAGTAGTGAATCAGTCTGTGTGTTGAGTGTTCATCCAGACCAACACTTGTGACGATGTTTGAGCAGAATAAATAAAAGACAAAATGACGCAGGAACTGTCGTTGAACTTTTCTCCATAAATATTCAGTTGCCACCATCTCTTGAGTGTGTTTGTGTTTTATGATTATTACAGTAAGCATTACCCATTTTTGATGAATATGCAGACCTTGTGTTGTCACAATGCTTTGCCAAATGGAGTGAATGAGCCCAGGAGAGGGGGACTGAAGTGCAGGGGAAATATTCATCCCAGATGTTTTGGTTCATAATCTGTCTTTTGCTCTGTTTTTCTGTCTGTATTTTACATATCTATCTATCTATCCATATAAATATAGATAGATAGATAGATAGATAGATAGATAGATAGATAGATAGATAGATAGATAGATAGATGTATGTTGTATGAATTTTCTGAGTGTTCTAGCTATTCAAAAAGCAAAAGGAAAAAACCCCAGGGATGTCTCTTTCTTATCTGCTCATTGTCTCTCTTTCCTTTTATTAATCTACTTCTCTCTTTCTCTCCCGCATCTTTCTTTCTGAAATGTGTTTCTTCTCTGCTCAGTCTGCCAGGTTACTGTTGGCTTCTCCACGCTGTCTGCACTCTGCCAAACTCTCTGAGTTAGATTTACCCAGATAGACAGACACCATATGTATATGAGTGCATTTTTACTGTGTGTGTGTGGGCGGATGGAGCGGTAATCCAGGCACTTTTTAGTGCTGCGGTTATAATATTGGGGGTGTGGATGTCAAAGGGACACTGGGCTTGATGTGGATGCAGGCGATTGCAGAAGAGACGTTATCTTAATTCTGCATCAGAAGAAGAAACTGTGTGTCGGACAGAGTGAGACAGGCAGGGTGTGTGTGTGTGTGTGTGTGTGTGTGTGTGTGTGTGTGTGTGCGTGCAAGCGTGTGATGTGTTTC
>VUQH01004916.1:0-10483 GCA_015106775.1 Etroplus canarensis | reverse complement strand
ATGTGATTCGTTGTGACTAATCCCCCGCTGTCAGTCAGCTGTCCTTTTGCTTTTTGACTTTTAGAGTCTCAAAGGGGTTAGAGGTTGACTTCTATTATACAGCATCTGTGTGTGTATTGGAAGGGTTTTCTAAAGGTTGGGAATAATGGGTATTGGAGTTCATGGCAGATGTTCCTTCACAAAATAGACTAAGCCCATTTTTTTTCTTTCTCCCCCACTTGTTTTTTCACTTTGACACAAGCTGCATGACTCCTATTGGACCAAGTGCCTCAGAGCTGAGGGTGAGTGATTCAAAAATGAATTCTCTCTGTGATGACATAGCCTCTCTACTACAATTAAAAGATGATTAAAATCACTATGTCTAAAAATGGGAGTTTCTTATTTTTGAAAGGGCACCACCGTGATCTCAACAACCTGTTTGAGGTGTAAAGTTACTAAGAAAGTGCAACAATATAGTTGAGAGTTTTATTTTAATATAGTAAAGGGAGCATAAAGAGAACATTTTGCTTCTTTAGCCTGATGTATTACCTGTGAAACAATGTATTAAAGAAGACCAACATGCCAAGTTTGAATAATTCAAAATGAATGTGATAAATTAAGCAAAATTTATATTCATGCTTTCTGAAGCTATGATTGAACTTATTTATCTGGTAACAGATGTCTACATATATTTTTTTAAAGAAAAAATGTTGGAATTAGTGTTCATAATATTAGAGTGAGCCAAAGGGATAAAAGATTTTTATTCTCATTTCAGTGTGAATTCAACAAGTGTGGCACAGATGTCCTTGAGAACTGAGCTACTCTTAAATACTGAAATGAAGCTGCATAGTGGTTGGAGTTCGTGATGAGTGCTGGGGGTCGTGAAAAAGGCATTTCAGCCAAAGGTGAATGAATGCTCTCATTATGTTCAGTTTCATAGAATGTGCAGGTGTAAATGAAAACTTTACAAAATGAACAGATACACATCTCAAATGTCTTTTCTGGAGGTCTGTTCAGTAGATTTGGGGTCCCTGAGCTGTCATCTTGATGTTTTCATTTGATCTGCTCTTGTTTGATATTGAAGGTGTTGATTCATTCTTTGAGAACATTTTCCATCTCATCAAAATGAGAAACTAATAATGAATGGTATTATTTTTGCAAAATGGATATCAGTTTGGTAGTTAGCTACAAAGTTAACATACACTAACATATTAGAAACTTCAGTACTGTGCAAAAGTCATGCCACTTCTCATTTCCTTATATGTTGCTAGGAAAATGGAAATAGGTGCAAGAATTTACTGAAATGTGCAGAAAAAGATTAAAATTGTACAAAAAGAGTTTGTACAATTCTAAAAAGCTTGAAAGACACTGGCTGAAATGCAGCCCAAACCATGATAGAGCCTCCACTGTGTTGGCTGTAGACACTCACTGTTGTGCCTCTCTCCTGACTTCCTACATACATGTTTTTTTACATATTGACAATAATTTGAACCAATAAATGAAATAAAATAAATGAAAATAGGATTCGTCACTAAATAAGACCTGTTGTTGATTTTCAGTCCAGTTCTTTTGTAATTTGGCATACCTCTGCCTTTCTTCTCTGCTTCCCCTCCTTAAGAATGGCTTCTTGACCATTTCTGATGAGGCTTCAGCGATCAGTAGTTGGGTCAATTGAAGGATCAGATGATTCTCTCAGGTCCTTTGTCAGGTCTTTGCTGGATTTTCTTCCTGCTCCTTAATGACATGACTTTCAAATACTGTTCATCTAGTGAGGATAGTTTTCAGGCCTGCCTCTTTTCATTTGCCCTCACTTGTCCAGTTTCCTCAGAATCTTTAAGGATGCACTGCACACCCTGTGGAGATATGCCAAGTTTGCAGCTAATAGCTTTTGGGAATCACCTTGTTGATGCAAAGTACTCTGTTATGCCTATCAAACTGTGTTCTGGCATTTTTCATAGATTCAGCTAAAGAAATGGGAACAGATTACATGTTTTTACATCAGACTGTTTGTTGTCTGTTTTGTGTTGATACAACACTGGTTCATTCTTTATGTTAGATGCCTGTTGTATGTTTGAATGATTCATACACTGCATGCACAATTATTAGGCAAGTGAATATGATCATTTACGTGCATACTTTCTAACGCTAAGCTGTATAAACTTGATTGTCTATTGGATTTAAGCATATGAGGTGATGTGCAGTTGTGCATTAAGGGAGGGTGTGGCCTTAGGAGATCAACACCCTAAATCAGGTGTGTGCAATTGTTAGATATTTTGGATTGACCAAGAGCACTGTTGTTGTTAAATAATAAAACTCAAAAATTCAGCTTACCTAATAATTGTGCACTTAGTGTAGGTCAGTGTTAAGAACTTTTGCTCGCGACCACTTTGAAAATTATGAAAAAGTCTTTTGCTAAGTAAGTGCTGCAACACAAATGTGAATGCTATTTTATTCTTATAAATCACAGCACTTGTCCAATAGTTTACAAATATTTTTACTAATAAAAAATACCCATAAAAACCCAACCAATTTGAAGAGTAATAGTCACTGAACATTTGATTTTTTTTAAACTTTTTGTATTTTTCCATTTCAGTCTTGATTTTATTTGTTGTATCTCTTTGAAAACATCAGTACCCAAGTTTGTCATTCATTCATAATTCATGTGCCAAATGCCATCACAAAAAGCAACTAAATACTAAAAACGTAACATGATTTCCTCTGCGTTTCTTTGATGTGATTGTCAGTGTTCAGATAATGTACATTGTTGCTATTCTTTTAATTTTGTAGATAAGAGCATGTGTAAGAAGACCTCTGAGGATCAGCCTTAAACACTATCACACACTTGTCTGTTTTATTAGTCGCTGATTTGGCACAAATAGAAGATGGAATGAGAGTGCCCTTTGCTCAGAAGGGGCGAAACAGTGCATACAAACATCCACAGGTGTGTTTTATCCATCCCATGCTGCAAATTTATTATGATGATCCAACAATGTCAAGCCACTTTTAATTATATAGCACATTTAAAAGCAAGGGAACTTTATGGCAAATATATTATTTGACATAATTTTTATATCTGAGGAAGTATTTAATCCAAAACTCAAGGTATAACCCAAGCTGTGGATCTGAACAATCTGCACAGGGTAGGAAGGATATGTGCACTTATATTATGTGTGCTGCCCCCAATTCCAAGTGAAAATCATCACTGATGAAACTATTTTAACTCAACAGAACATGGCACATGGTTTAAAATCCAGCCATTTATTTTCATTTTCAGGGTGGTACCAGTGTCAATCGAAGGCTACTAGAACGTAGGAAAAGTTGATTTCATCTTTAAGTTCTGTGAAATGTACATTCATATAAGTCATAATGGAATTCATGACTGAAACAAATGGTTTATACTCACAAAAATAATTCACATACCAAGACAGATATCAGTGTTGCGGTTTGCATTCACCTTGTATGAGAAAGTCCCTGGTTTGAGTCCAGGTGGAGACACAAGCCCCTTCCACAGTGGAAAGACTGCATCAGGAGGGGTATCCAGCATAAAAACTGTCTAATTGCTGATATGGATTTACCCACCATGGTGGCCACTTAAGGAAATCCTTTTTTTTAAATGTGAAACTATAATCTTCATATTATATTCTATAAGCTTTAGATTAGTAGGTACAGTTAGAGATGTTTTTCATAGGTCCCAGTTTGTTTAATTACAAACTTTTGCACTATTTGTCCATTGCGCTTTGATACTTTGGAGAGTTTCCATTCCATATTTGCAAGATATCTAATCCAAGTATTCTGTGAAGTCCTACACTTCTTGTTCCTCTGGATAACAGGGATTGATGATCTTGTGGCCTCCAGTTACAGCTCCATGCTGACAGTTTACTTGTATTTTTCTGGCACTTCTGTCATAATTTTCTCCAGCATGATGTTGAATAGTATCAGTGATTGAAGGCCATCCAAATAAGGTCCAGAACCATTATGTAAAGGAGATGTGGACAAGAACTGCTCTTGTGTAGTTGTTCAATGTTGTGTGCTAAAGCTTCCTGACCCTTGTGAAACTTTTGCATGGTGACCCAAAGAGCTGCATGTCAAATGCCTTTTAAAAATCTACACAGAAAAATGTGATCGTTTGTTTATGATGCTGATATTTTTCATGGAGAAGATGCAACTGAAAACTTGTTCAGCTTTCTTCTCTAAAACCCATTTTTCTTCAGTAAAGCAATAAGTGACAGTCCAGTTTTAAGAACCAAACCCTCACATTTTTCTTTATTATTCACTAATGATCTTATTTTTTCACTTGAGACTTTCCACACAATCTGTTTTAAAGTCTTTGAATACAATGTGCCCCCTAGGATTAATAACGTGTTCTGATTCTGAGTCTGAAACTATGTTATTTATTTCACGCTGCACCTGTATCCATTCTGTATGCTATTTTTCACTGTTATTCATAGCTTCTATCAGTATAGTTTTTAGTGTCTCTTTTGTGTAATCCATCTCTATATCAGTGCTGAATGTTTTTCACTGCCACCAGCATCACTTCCTGCATTGGTTGGTATGAAGCGATTAGGATAAGGCTACGATTGAATTTCAGTGCTTTTATGATATTTTAGTTCTATATTGCCTCTGTTCTCTAAAGAAGCTGTTTTGAGAAAAGTACCAGAATGCACTCAGCTCTGCAATACAAAAGACAACATCCTCTACCATCATGACTAATCACATTTGAGTCAATGACCTTGACTGAAGAAAAATAGCTTCTCTATTTAAACTTTTCCCCACTCTTGTTCTCCAGCTCTTACTCTCTTGTGCATCTGTGTGCTTTTTAGCATCTCTCCACACAGTCACCATCCCCCTTCCCTTGTTTGTGTTCACTCCACTTTTTTGTACTTTTCTTTGTCTCCTCCTGCATTTTTCCTTAGATTTTTCCCCACTTCTTTCTTTCTTTCACTTCTAACTCATCAAGGATATTGAAGAATAGGCTGGCAGCCTGAGGGGCGGATCTGTTGGCGGTGATTGGCTCTCCTTGCTTGCCAATGAGGTGTGAAGCGTCTGCCATGCTGCTGTAACTCTTCTCTGAGGGCCACCCTCGCCTTCTTTTGCGTTCCTCACACACAGTTTCACACAATATGCTTTAAATAGATACAAGTGCTTGACAAATTCATTCATCCACACAAATTAAAAACCCAACAGAAGACACTACGTGGTTGTGGTTATACTGAGACAGGGGTATCTCATTTTGTTTGGACTTCAGGAAGAATGAAGACACACATACACACAAAAACAAAGAAATGTTCTTGGTTGCCAGTGATGCCAGTGGGGCCTACAGATGAGAGCAAACCATCATACACTCCATTCTAGTAATGGGCAGGCAGATGGCAGGCTGCTCTGTAGCCTCTGCTTAGGCTGATGGCTCTATTCATCAGGCTGCTACGCCCTCCCTGCAGCCCTGCACTGGGCCACAATTTATGGAGCTCTCTTTCTCCCAAACTCCCCTCTGCTATTCTCTCTTGCTTTTATTTATTTGTTCTTTTTTGTTTTAGTCCGCACCTCTGCTGTTCTTCCCAAGTCTGTGCTGTCTGTCTGCTTGGTGCCATAAAAGACTTTTTCATTGCAGCTAGAACTTCTACTGCTACTGCTGGGGGAATGAGTTATTGGCTCTGTGTTAGAAAGTGCTGCTACCTTCTTGTCTTCTTTTTTTTTGGCAGACTAAAGTTTTAGTCATGCAAACACTTTCTGGAAACAGAGCTGCTTGGTGGCAGATAGTCTCATTGGAGTGAGTCAAACTTTTTGAGCCAAAGCCTGTTTACTGCAGGGTAAATTATCCAACTCGGGACACAAAAACACACACACCGAGGAAATCTCAAAGTAGTGCTCTTACATTTTAACTAGTTCAATAAAACTTAGAATTATATCACTATCTCCATCTCTGGACACTGAATATGTACGTATCTACCAAAACTTTTAAACTTTTATCAAGCCAGTACGATGAATTTTACCATTATCAGAGTAATAAAACTATCATGAAGTAAATCTGTCTGTTGATCCTGTTCATATGATCATCATGTATTAAGGGATAAATGGTAGTACCTTTATTACGAGGCCAATAAGTATACAATGTTAGTTAAATAAACTTTAATTATGTATAAATCACAGGCTTTCTGTAATGGTTTGGAAAAGCTACAGAGCTAAAGAACCATCTGTTAAATAAGTGATGATGATGATGTGATGGATAGTTGTTCATCTGTGTGTGTGGATGTATGTGTGCTATATGAGGGGTAGACCGAGGCAGTGAGTGAGAGCTTAGCTCTGACTCTCAGCACCCCCCCCAGAGATAAAGTAAGCGATAATGAGAGCCTTAGCTGCTGTGCTAAAGAAAGAGTAGGACTGCCAAGGGATGAGGATGACCTTATACAGACACACATACACACAAACATGCAGCACCACATGCCCACATACCTATAGCAATCAAATTGCTTGTTAATATAGAAGTTCACATCGGAAATCTGACAGTTTCTATCCTGCATATTGTTAGCATACATTCTATAGTGGTCTTTTAAAAAGGTTATGAAACAGGATTTGTTTTAAATTTGTAAGTGAGGCTGGGAGGTGGTGTTTTTGCTGCAGTTCATGTTTTTTTTTAGTTGTGTTACATCTTAATTTTGCATTTACTGTAAGAATTAAAGATATTAAAGAAATAACTTCACAAAAAGTGAAAATACTCACCATATTGCGACAATCTTTATGTTTGGCTATAATGTACAGTGCCACATCTGGCAAAAACCAAACACAGCATATCAGCACAAAAACATCTTAACTGTCAAACACACTGATGACTTAGACTTGTTTCGAAGACACAGGACCTGGATATCCTGCAGTCATTGAGTTGCCAATGAGCTCCTAGGTATACTAACAGATTCTAAAGTCAAATGTGAGGCCATTTGTCCCACAGCTAAAGCTTGGCCCAAATTATTGCATGCAACAGAATCAAGGTGTTGCAGTGGCCCAGTCAAAGTTTAGACTGCAACCCAATCAAAATGCTGTGACAGGATCTTAAGAGAGCTGTGTATAAAGAATGCCTACAAACACAATGATCTGAAGCAATGTTGTAAAGCAGAGAGGATCAGAAATCCTCTACAATGACGTGAAAGACTGATAAAGTCATACAGAAAACCATTACTTTAAGTTATTGGTGCCACAAATGGTTCTAACAACCTAAAGCAACACTTCATATTTTTTAGATGTTCCTTCTGGTTTAGCTGGTATATGTGGTGATACAATTCTAGTTTGTTCAATCTACAAATGGTCAAGAAGTTCAGTTCAGTGATGGGTGTACTCATTAAGTTGATCCTGTGCACTTATTTGCAGCACTGGCCACAGTAAAGCTACTACAGCTGGAGATAGTCAAAGAATGGCTACCTTGGGAAAAACAAACAAACTGCAAAATGGCAACAAAAGAAGTAAAATACCAGCTGATTTGCTGAAATCTACTGCTATCTGCTGTATATCATGATATTACTACTTACTACCTCATCAAAGAGTGATGTAATGACATGAAGAAACTCCATAAATACACAACATTTGTATAAGAAGTTACCCTGAATTCACTGATTAATTCGGACTGAACAGATAAAATGCACAACCAGCATTTCCACTACCAATAGGTTGCTTTCATATGAAGGTTAGATACTCCCTACATGTTAGAGAATGACATAAGCCAGTGGCCACTAAACCTGTTACATGGCCCCGCATAAGCCTATCCATCCGTGACCTGCAAGAAGCCAGTTTAGACTAATCCCCACAACTGTAAAAAATGTTTTCTCACCCTTCAGAAGAGGATTTAAATTACTTTACACTTACAACTTGAGCTGTGCTTTGGCTGCAATGTGGTGTGCAGCTGGTGCCTGGAGCGTTAATTTTGTCCACAGGCCCAAGTCACTGAGGTGACTGGAGCCCATTTATATACAGTATGCTCATATTGTCCCTCCTGATGAGAAGTACACATGCACAGACGGAGATGTACTCTGTAGTTGCCCCCCTTTTGCCATGTGAGGTGCTTCAGTACATAAACTCATGCAGTCCAGGTGAAACGCAGACACTTCACACAAATACATGCACAGACATGGCAAACACACAGACACACACAGTCATTTATTATCTACAATGACTATAGCTTTGGCACATAAACACTCTCATATTGTAAGCAGAGGCCCAGAGGGCAAACAGAGTTATTGCACATTTAAACGTATACACACAGGCATACACTAAATGCTTTGTCTTTTATACCTCATCATCCCAGCTGTGGAAAGTGCCTTGAGGCATTCACTACAGAGACGCACTCTGACATGATTATCTCCTTTTAATGTCAGTGATTGGGTCATACTGGGATGGGTGGCATCGTGGAGTCATTATCACACACACACACACACACACACAATCCAGACGATTAACACTATGCATTAATTCAGCTGGGTGTTGTAGTTTGAAATAAGGTGCTGCTGTATTAACTAATGGGTGTTAGAACATGTACATGCATTTTGTCTAGAGGTAGTGATTGCATACATTTATAAAATTGCTTCTTAATTCTTGTTTTGTAATGTGATTACCTGTTGTTTCCCATACTGCATCTTGATGCAATTTCTAGCTCAATAATATACACTATCAATTGGAAAATTTTAAGGCGAGGTAAATGCAGATGACTGTCACATTGCTCACCCAGCCAATACAACACAGTGTCTTTTTAAAGTGAAAGAAGTGCAAATAAAAAAAAGGTTTTGCTCTTCTCAGTGACCATGCTCTTGTTTAACATCAACTTTGAACTATTTTTTGCTCATCAGTGTGGCATATAAAACTGCTCTTGATTTCTTATAAACTTATTAAATAAGTTGTAATCTATATAAAGATACAAAAGACTACAAAAGAAACTTTTCCTACAAATGCAATGTTAATCAGTTATGAAGTATATTAATAACAACGTCCGCAGATACATTCTTTAATCTGTTTTGGTGTGTGTGCTGGTTTGTACTCTTCTGTGGATTTACATGGGTGCTCACAATTAAATGTTGCTTTTCTCTCTTTATGGTAAAGCCTAATTTTCAATCATGTTTGAGGACTTAAAATACTTTAGTGCAGTATTTTTTTTATGTAAAAGCAAATACCTGCATTTATTTTACCGGTTGTCTTGTGGCATGAATGTATTTTTATTTTGGCAATATATTATGTTCTGACCACTGAGATTGATTGAATAGTTTTGGATTAGTCTATAATCTAAATTCATTCAAATTTATGCACCACTAGTTTGAAAATATATAAAATAAATAAAAGGACAAAAGTGTCCTTTTCTCGACAGCTGCCCCATCACACCTTGCAGAGTCAATGGAGTGAGGCACCCTGTTTGTCGACTAATCAGTGGCCCTTTCATGGGCAAAGACTGATGGCTTAATTAGGTCTGCTAATGTTAATCACACTTAAATATTTATAAGGAAGAATTCTTTTGTTAAGCCTTGACCTTTCTCTGGAGTTCATTGACATGGTTATTACTGCTGGTGGTGTTACTACGTTTCTCTTAAATATAACCATAGCACTTGCCCCTGGGGCCATTATTGATTTTGATGGACCAGACATGGTGCTGTGTTAACACTTTGTTTGAATGACTTTGGTTTATCAAGCCGAGTTTCAGCCTGGAGGTGTGTGTATGTGTTCACATGTGCATGTGTGCTAGAGGAGCCTGAGGGGACCATGGGCAATATCTTATCAACAAAGGGTGCTCATTGCGTTTAAGTGGAAATGAAGATAACAGAAAAGATTCATAAACACTAAAGGATGTTTCTCAGCTTGCATCAGCTCAGCACTTTGACTGAATATCACGATTAAAATAATTTTTTTTTTTTTGTAAGACACTCACACAAAGAGCCGACCATCATTTTATGACCTCAGGGCTGAATTTATTAAGCAGGACAGATTAGTCTGAAGCCACAATCGGGGGGGGAAAGGCTGATGGGAAGGGAAAGCTCTGTGGGCCATCTATTAACAAAGTGTTAAGAGACACCGGTTCATCAATTCAAGGGTAACACAAATTGCTTAGGGTGGCAGCCTGGCAGACATGATGAGGTTGCGAGCAATCTCCCAACATACAGTGGGTACGGAAAGTATTCAGACCCCTTTAAATTTTTCACTCTTTGTGTCATTGCAGCCATTTGCCAAAATCAAAAAAGTTCATTTTATTTCTCATTAATATACACTCAGCACCCCATCTTGACAGAAAAAAACCCAGAAATGTAGAAATTTTTGCAAATTTATTAAAAAAGAAAAAGTGAAATATCACATGGTCATAAGTATTCAGACCCTTTGCAGTGACACTCATATTTAACTCACATGCTGTCCATTTCTTCTGATCCTCCTTGAGATGGTTCTGGTCCTTCATTGGAGTCCAGCTGTGTTTAATTAAATTGATTGGACTTGATTAGGAAAGGCACACACCTGTCTATATAAGACCTTACAGCTCACAGTGCAT
>VUQH01004913.1:16663-27570 GCA_015106775.1 Etroplus canarensis | reverse complement strand
TCTGTTATCTGAGCACTGTGGAATGAGCTTGATAAGAGACTAATGTTTATGGATCTGCGTGTGTGTGTGTGTGTGTGTGTGTGTGTGTGTGTGTGTGTGTGTGTGTGTTTGGGCTGACCTCCGTCTCCATGCAGCCTTAATCACATTTTTGTTGCCTGACGGCCAGCTGGCTCAGGCCCCTTTGTGTCGTAGTTAACGAGATAATCAGATCTGCAGATTAATGCGTCGGTTTAATAACACAACACTCTGCTTTTGTGTAACTGTACTCTCGTGTAATCTCCACAGAAGCACACACATAGTGGAAACTTTCCCAAACGTCTCCTCAGGTAACCCGAAAGGTAGAAAACAGCCGTCACTGTGGAGACAGAAAAAGACGCTTGTGTTAAATTACCTGCCGCTTCCCTGTAAATGTCAAACGCAGATTGCATTAAAAGAGATGACAGAACCTGCATTTACATGTTCATCTGAGCGTTGCTGTGTTATTAACTCATCTACCCATTGTTTTCCTCATTAATTAATTACTTGTGCGGTGTTGAATAAATTGGAAAATGGTGAAAAATGCCCAAGCAATTTTCTCCTAGCTTCACATTAGGGAAGCTGGGACCAAGGAACGCTCTATAAATATCTGCATATGTGAGAACTGCACAAGGTGCAAGATTTCTGGTATGGTTTGCAGTCCCCCTGTAGTTTGAGTGCTATCGACCAATCACATCTGAGCATGTAAACAGTGCATGTGGAGAGCAAGTGAGGGGCCACGTAAATGAAAAGGTAAGTCTTGGCAAAAGAAGAAGTCATCAGACAATAATCGAGTGTAGGTGCCAGCATCCACACGCCAGGGGGCGTTGCATGTACTGTTGTAACTGAGCTTTTAGTCACCAGTCCAAACTAGAAAGATTAAGTGCTGCAGGTGATTTTATCCTGTGCTGGTGTTAACAAGCATTTTGACTTTCTTAAATCTCCGGGGCTGAAAAATGAATCCAAAAACTGCACTTCCTTGAGTGGCCACTTGAGGGTGGATCCAAAAGTGAGTGAGTTCCCATAGACTCCCATGTAAAAAATGCCCAACTTTACAGCAGAAATAAACATGATTACGGCCTGTTTCTAAATACTTTTTGTCCAAATGTCTGCTAAACTTTTCATTAGTTAATCTGACTGGCTGCTGGTGCCTTTTGGAGCATTATAATGTAATTATCTAATGAATAATATGGTTTGCTGTGTGGTTGATGAGTGAAGTTTTACTTCATACTATCTTGTAACGTAGCACGTATTTCCAGGTACACTATGGACAAAAGTATCAGGCTATACCTTTTAATCATTGAATTCAGGTGGTTCATTCAGTCCTATTGCTACATGTGTATAAAATCATGCACGTGGCATCTGGCATAAACCCTCTGCCAAATTACCAATGCAGATTAATCCGGAGCAGCCGAAAGGTACATTTAGGAACCACAGCAACTCAGCCACAATAATAGTACATAAAAGTCACAAATGTTCTGCTGACTCTGGTTCTGTAAGTGCAGCATTCCAAACCTCCTCTGGCATCAACATGGAGTTCTATAGCCAGCTGCATTCAAGCTTTACAATGTCAAGCGTCAGATGGCGTGGTTTAAGGCACACCATTGTTGGACTCTGGAGCCATGTGCTCTCTAGCTGGCAGTCTGATGGTTGAGTTTGGGTGTGGTGAATGCTAGGAGAACATTACCTGTCTAACTGCATTGTGCCAGCTGTAAAGTTTGGTGGTGGGGGGGGGCGTTAAAGCTGTTGGATTGTTTTTCTGGGGTTAGTCTCGGCTCCTTAGTGCCAGTGAAAGGAAAATTTAATGCTTTGGCTTATCAAAACATTTTGGACAATTCTATGCTCCCAGCTTTGTGGAAACGGTTTGGAAAATGCCCTTCTCTGTTCCAACATGAATGTGTCCCAGTGTGCAAAGCCAGCTCCATAAAGGCATGGTTAGATGAGTCTGGTGTGGAAGACCTTGACTGGCCCACACAGAGCCCTGACCACAACCCCATCCAACATGGTTTTGCTCAGCACAGGCCTCCAAAGCCCACCATCCAGAAGCCTCCCAACTTTGTCCTGATAGTAACAGGCATCAGCGTTTTTGTGTTACATAAAAAGTGTAGAATAAACAGAATTATGATTCAAACACAGCAAACCACAATGTAAACATCTGTACTATATTACTCCATGCATTTAGTAGCATGTCCTGCCAGTGTGTGAGCTGCTCTCATGTTTTCTAAAAAGTTGCACAATATCCAAACCCCAAAATACTGGGCCAGTTGTATAAAGAGTTATATAAAGAGTCACATGCAGGTAAGACTTGACCTGGAAGGCTTTCTGTCTGCCAAACAAAAGGCAAAATATTAATCACGATAATAAACAAAAAAAGTAAACTGTCATTCAAGTACATCTCCCACATGTTGACCTACATTTACTGCTGTTTTTTCTTGTTTTGTGAGGCATTCAGTTTATGTGCAAACATCTTTACACTTTGAACAAAGGTGTGGTCCAAATCTCTACCATTCACTTCCCACACAGGAAGGAGTGCTCATTTAATTGGACTGTAAAGAAATGTAGGTTGAACAAATATGACTCACTGAACTGCTCACATTCACACAATAAATTGGAGCAGCTGCAATGAATATCACACATCATCCATCAACCGCTAGACCTTTAGAAAAACAGATGTTAGCCATATATGGACGTCAGCGTTAGTTGGTCCACTTTTCTGGTTAAGAGTAAAATATCTCAACAGCCATTTGATGAATTGGCACAGCATTTCTTCCCAGTGTTTACAGGCATAGTCTTTAGTTACCCTTGACAAATTTTAGTCATCCAAAGAAAATCCTGACCGACTGAAACTGTACCTATTCTTACGCCAACTGACCAATAGATTAAATAAAGTACCACCTACATTCCTCCATCAGCTACATCAGCAAAAACTAAATTCAGCTTACTGACACGGTCCAGCTCATCTTGGCACCATTTCAATGTAATAAGACACCAGAACAAACATAAACTACAGACTAAACGGTCCAGAGGCTGAACACTAGGGACTCGGGAGGTTGTCTACTCTCATGGAGAGATCAGGATCCCTTAGACTGAAACATGATCATGCACACTCATCACCACAGCACATTGCCTTTACAAGACATAGCTTCACCTCTTTGCATGCAAACCAAAGGTCACAAACAACCAAGACAGAGGAATAGAACGGCGGTTCCACTTAATCCCACCATCGAATTCTTATTGTGAACCCGTAGAGGTACAGTTGGAAGCTTATTTGAGGTCTGATTATGGACTGGAAGCCGTTCCGCTCTCATGGCCCTGTGAGTGTTGGCTTCAACGCAGCAGAATGAGAAATGTCTAAGAGGAGATTTAAAGCTGGTCCAGATCCCGGATCTCAATCAACAGCTCATTCTTAATTGGCTCTGCTGAAAGCTGGTAAGGTCAGTGTGCAGTCAATCTGTAAATAAGAGCAGAGGGTGGAAAAAAAAGGCCACATTAAACCTCTTAGAAAGCTAGCTGATTTGTTCTACGCAGAGGCACATTCTTCGAAGGATGAGGGTTGAACATACAGGGCTTGCTGACCGGGCAGCTCTACAGGTCTATGTTCTGCCAGCGTGTTAAGGAAACCTCTTAGAGCCTTCTAGATACTGTGGGAAGGAGGGAAGGCAAACGTGGTCAAAGATTAAGATTAGGACTGCTACGTGTGATATCATCAAGTATAAAGTTTGTCAATGCAATGTGCGGAAGATTTATCAAATTCAGCTGCTCAGATTTTCATGACCATCAAAACGGCATCTGATTCTTCCTGCACGAGGACATGAGCTCAAAAATCCTGCAGAGGCTGGTCTAGATTTGGAACTGAAGTCCTCCACCAAGGCAAATACACCATCTCACCAGATGCAGTAGAAATTTAATGGTTTATTTCATTGCTCAGGTTTCACCTCTCTATCGAGTTTCATGGAATTTGGCCTGGTAGCGTTGGTGTAACCTTGCTTGGTGTCGAACCCTGACCCCCATGGGCAACTTTCAACCAGAAGGTATGAGATTTCAGCCGGAATGGGTTCAAGCTCCCCGACAACTGGATGGACGCTTCAACAAAGACTTCCATTCTTCCTTTTGCTTGTTTTTTAGATATTCTTTCTTCTTCATGCATTTTCCTCATCATTTATTCTTTTTCTTTAGTTTCTTGTTCGTTTCCTTCCTTTTGAAATATCTGTAATCCTTTTCTCTTTAACTATTTTGATTTTGTCTCTTTCGCATTTCATTTGCTTCTTTGCTCAGTTCAGTAAGACTTTCCTTATTCTGTTCTCTTGCAACATTTTTACTGACTTTTTTCTTTTTTTTCCCCACTTTCCTTTGTCCATTGTTTCTTACACTCTTATTCTTCTGTCGTTCTCTACATCCTCTTTCATTTTTCTCCTCCTTCATCTCAGTCACTTGGCTCAGCAGAAAGTTCATCAGAGTTCAGTTTCATGTAAATACAAAGCCAGTGAGGGCCTTTCAGTCCACTTTGTGTATCTTTTCTCCAAATAGTCAATAATTTTAGAAAAACTGATTGCAGTTGCGTCTATGATTAAGTGTTGTGAAATACGCCCCCACATATTAACTGTTCTCACTGGTGATCAGTAGAAACTGAAGCCTCTTTATTTAAAGGCCTGACTCTGGAAGCTTCACCTTCTTGACCTCTGCTCGCAGTTGGACGGCAGTTTGTTACAGCAGAGTTTCAACGTGATGAAGCAATGCCGACCTTCATCTTACCCCCAATGTGTTTGCACACACACAGAAAAGTGTTCTTTAATGCAATCAAACAAATAACAGAAGTAATTTAGAAAATGTTGCTCAATATTTGGACAGAAAAACGCTGTTTGTGAAAAGACTGCAGGAGGCGATGGGTGAAAGAACAAGTGATCTCAAATCAGTAGGAACAGTCAGTGAAATTTTTTCCACATTGAGCATTTTAAAACTTATGATATGTAACCAAACCAACTTCAAACCCACAAAGGCAAATGAACGAATATTTACATTTTAGTGTAGACTCATAGTTTCCATGCAAACTAAATCAATCAGGTTGAATCTTGGTAAAAATGTATTGAAAACAAGACACGGGGCACAGAATATCTTCGCTAGATGACAAGATCAGTCTTAGGTCTGAATCCATACAACACATCTTTGTTCCTGATAGAAAAAGATGAAAATAATGATTTTATCAACATTATAGCTGCTGAGAAAAAAGTAAGAGGGAATTCAACCCCCTTAGTATCCGCATACTATTAAATGATGGTCTGGTGTATCGCTGCTCTGTCTTCATATTGCCTCTTTTTCTCTGCTGGGTTATCTGACAATATAATCCTGTAAATTCTTCACTGACTCCTGAAACTTTTTTATATATAGTCCTGGCACCTCCAGAAGGACCTCTAACCTGACAAAGGATCCTTACAATCTCATAAGCCCATCTCGATGGATCTCTAGAATCTCAATGTGGATCCCTAAAACCTCCCAAGAAGCATATGGAAGTAGAGTTAAGACTTTTGATCACATTCCAACAATTATAATCTACCAAGTGACCCGCAGGACCTTAAAAATACCCATAAACATCTCTACAAGCTCTACGGAGACACTGAGATCATTTTGAAGATTTCATAGGCCCTCGTTTAAATCCTCTAAAAGTTAAAGTTCTTCTGAGTCTGCTGAACTCTGTCTAACCCACATCACTCTCCTGGTTACATTCCTCAGCTCTTCTCCGTGTTATTGATTAATTTCTCCTGTGACCATAGTGATAAAGTTTGAATGCAATATTGCTACTGCTCTGATGACTTCCAGGTGTGTCCCACAGCTGAATAATATGCTCTCATGACCTTTAAAGTCCAGCAAAAGGGAGATAGAGATATCCACAGACATATTTCTCTTGTAAGTTCTGAAAATGAAAATGCTTAACACCAAGTGATGGTTCACATGTTCGTGGTTCAAAACAAACAGGGATATCAACCTTTTAAAAGAGAGCTGCTTATCTCACACATTTAACTTATCATTGAGTCATTTTTAAGCATTTTACCTTATCTGATTCATGGCAGTCTTTATGTCCTGTCTTGTTCTATCTGTATGGTGTTATATTAGTTGAAATAGTCATCCCAGACCTTTTTTCAATAACTCCAAGAGCCTCATTAAGGAATGCTATCCTCACCAAGGAGTTCTAGAATCTCTGAGAAAGCCAAGAACCTTATCAAGAAACTCTAGAACATCTTGAAACACTCTTTAAGAGTTCTTTAAAGACTGTAGATCCCAACAAATTGTTGCTAGAACTTCTTCAAGAATGTTTTCAAGCATCTTTGGACCAATGTGTCTTGATATTTAAAGGACTTTTGATTAACAATCTCACTAAGGGTTTCTAGTTTCTAAGTTTAATTAGACACCCACAAAACTCTTATAGAATCTCTTCGGTTGTCTGTAGTTCTTCATTAACCTCCATAGACCCTGTGTTCTTACATGGGTACGTTCCATTTGGCTTTTTTGCACCATATGCTTCAGTCTGCTCAACACAGACCTGTTGGATCCCATGAACAAACAAGAAATCTCAGGAGTTTAAGGATACACAGAACCTCCATAAGGATGCTTAGAATGCTTGAAAGAACCATTACAGGCTAACTTTCGAACCGCTAAAACTTTATCAAGAACCCCAGATTTTTAGGGATCCACTTGAAGGACAGTGAAGAACCCCTAGAGCTTCTATAACAGCTTTATTGTGGATCTTCAACAATCAATCATCTAATTAATACTTATCAGTTTGAAATTATTTCTACACTTAAACCTGTGAGGCCTAACTCTTCACCACTGATGACCCTAGCCCAGTGCTATCAGAATATGTCGTTTTTGTTTTTAAAAAACTTATTTTCCTAATTCTTGATAGTCTTCGAAAAATGTGTGAAAATTTATTAAGATTTTTTTCCAAAAAAGTACTCATCTTGTCTCCAAAATACAGGTTCGTCGTTAGGGTTTGGACATAGGGTCGGGGTCACCATTAACAACGACTTAAACCCCAAAGGGTTAACTGATACTTGTTTTGTTCTTGTGAAGCACTTTTGTTACCCACTTTGAATATCTGAAATAAACAAATTGAAATGCAGTGGTTTTATGGGTTTGCTCTACTTAGCCACGCAGGTACCACAAGCCAGTGTCAAGCCTGGTTTCATTGGGGAGGGCATCCGAAGTAAAGTCGTTGCAGAACTAAATATGCTCAACAGTTACATTTCCACACTGGAGTGGTCGAGACCTGGGTTAACAACAACTCCCACCCATGCTGTTGACCAATAGGGTGCCGGTGGAAACTATGCTACTGGTGGGCGAAGACAAAGGCGTGGAAGTAGTGAAGGAGAATATACAGAGGGTGATGAAGAGGATGCAAGAGGTGGGATAAAATGAGGCAAATGATCCACTCTAGCGACCCCTAAAGGGTGAGGCAAAGAGAAGAAGAAGAAGAAAAGGATTCATGAGTTAGCCTTCCTGATATGGCTGTACACTGAAGGTGCTGGGTTTAGATATTTCGGCCTGTGTTCTGGATTTTGTTCATCTTTGTTCTCGTCTGTCTCAGCACAGATTATTTCTTCATCCAAAGAGTCCCTCAGAGCCCCGTTATGCAACAAATAACCTAAAACACTTTGCCAGAAGTTTATGTGTTACTTTTGGTCAATGCCTCAGCTCCATCATTCCCTCTTGTCCAGATAACCCGAGTTAATGTTTTACTTTCCTGACAGGCAGACCATATGTTGCTCCTCTGATTCCATCCCCTAAGCTGCAATGACATACAATTCATGACATAGCTTTCTTTTCTTAAAACCACAGTTTGTCTCAAGTTTCAAAGCGCAACATGCCGCAACAAACTCTGTTCGATGAATCTGATGGACAAAGCAGAGTGCCAGGAGCACCCACAGGTACTGAAACAATCTCAAAGTATTTTAAACCATGCCAGGAATCTGATCAGCAGCTCCCAGAAAACCGAAACCTGAACAGGATGATGGGAATCAAATGAACCGTGTTATGCAAGAGCAAGAGAATCAGGATCAGAAAAACTTGTTTGTCCTTTAACGCGGCTAACGCGGAAGGTATTCAAAAACGGCCTCAGCTTTTGCGGTGAACTGGTAATTAATCCGAGAGTTCCAGATATCCAGACAGACAAGCCACTGGATGAGGTCATCATTTCAACTGCAGCTCTTTTAACCTGAAAATACTCTTTTATTTATTTATTTTTTTTAAGGAGCTGAACAAGATGCTAGAATCAAAATTCAACAGTATTTCACAAAAAAAGATGAGGAGCAGAGAAGAGTTAATCATCTGACACCCTCAGATTTATGCGGTGGCCCTCTGCAGGGGCCTCATTCCTCAAGCTGTCTTTACAGGGGTAGGGGTGCAGATTCAGCGAGCGTCACAACTTAGCACACATATAAAATTATCTTTGAGTTTATAAAACCGACACTAACACACGTTTCACGCTCATTTATCTTGTTTTGTTTGTTTAAATGAGATAAAAACCAAGGTTCTCTTGTAGGTCATTTCTCAGACTGGGGAGTTTAAAAAGTTGCTCCTCTGATAGTTTTTTTTTTTTTTTTTGAGTCTGAGAGCAAAGAGACCTGACAGCATGAAACCAGAGATGACCTCCCCCACCTCACATCTCCCTCTGCTTACAAAAACACAACACAGCTCAAAATATCCTGGCAGGCGAACTCTCGAGTGGAACTCCACAGAAAGCGTGTGCGGCCATGAATCAGGTGTTTCTGCAGCATGGCGCCGAGCTGAGGTATTTATTTCACTCTCACTCAGCGGCTTTTTCTCTCAGGACGTGAGTCTGGAAATCCTCCAAGGACACGGATAGAAGCAGCGTGCCAACGCCTCGACGTACTCGCCAGCAGAGCTCTTTCAGACACCCGCCGCACAAAAGAACAAACAGAACAGCGAGTACCGCTGCAGATCAGGTTGTAGGACCAGGACTTCTGGGAAACTGGGCAAGCTGCAGGGTACGTGACAGATCCCCACGGTGGCTGTTTCTGAGGGACTCTGCTGTCCTTCTGGGAGAACATATGTGGGTGTGTGAACATGAGGGCTCTGTGGTTTGTTCCTTATGAAGTTTGAAGAAAAATTACAGCCCACTCCACTGCTCGGGGAATGAAAGAATGGGGGGGGGGGATGTTCAGTGAAATATACAGTGAAACAGTTTCATCATATAAAAAGAGACAAAAGCAATTCAGGACTGCATTAAATCTGCCATGGGTAAAAATTCCCTCCATGCCATGCATGAATTAAGTCTCTGGATCCAGTTAAGTTTGCGATACCACGTCTCACAATGGGAAAGAACTGTCCTAAAAAAAAAACAACAACAACATATAATTATGCAATTATGTTAACAAATGGACAAATAAGCAGACAAACACACAAACCAAATCACCCACGTGACCTCCCGGAAGAATTTTAATCTTTGGTTGGATTCTGTTTCAACGAACCAAACTCTACATTTCTGGGTCTGACGGCGGAGGCCGGTGTGGATGGAGGACTCACAGAGTCCAGGACTGTGACACCAGAGACCAGAGGCCTGTACTGCGAAGCAGGTTCAACAGAACCAGGATATCCTTCCATCGTCTGGCTTCACTTAACCGGACATTGGTGCTCAGGATGAGTGGTCGCGCGCAGGCGGCTATCAGCTGATAAAGTCAGCGCAGGGCTTATCAATCCAGCACGTTTACATGATAGGGGTGGCGTCTTCAGCATCCGACCAATCACAAACAAGTCTACTGGCAGCAGAGTGGCTGATTTCACAAAGGAAGATAAAACTGAGACATGCGAAACATATAGGGCTGTAATCAGAACAGCAGAGTGCTCAGTGGAGTGTAAGAGGAAAAGCCCGAGGGTTGCCGGTTCAAGACCTGCCCGGACCTTTCCCCCGGGGGTTAATAAAGTATTCTGATTCTGATTCTGACCTGGAAGCCAAGTCAAGACCCACCTATTCGAGACCCTGCTCCGGACTCCTGTAGGAGGATTGGAGGCTGGAGAGGCATCGGCTACCCCCTGAACACTACCGAGGTGCCCTTGAGCAAGGCACTGAACCCCCTCCACGTTGCTCCCCCTGGCGCCTGTGACGGGCAGCCTTTGTTCACCCACCTCTTTCGCCGCATGTTCATTGGCCTCCTGCATGTATAGTGTGTTACAACACTGAATTGAAACACGAAGTATGTCTTCTTCTGTACAGAGGTACACTATTAAAAGTGCTGTATTAGCGTGTGTGCGCTGTTACCACTGGAAAAGATCGACTACATTAATGAAGGGTAGGCCTTTTGAAGCCGGTAAGGAAAGTCAGCAGCGAGTGTCGCAGCTCTGTGATCAAGACACAGGAAAATCCGGTTCTGGTGGAAAATGATTGTTATTCCGTTAAATCGGTGTTTAGCTGTGCGTAAGACAGTTTTAGCTTTTGTTCTTTCAGCTAGAGCCCCAGCAGTTTCAAATGGTCTGAGAACAAATAAAGGACAAACTTAAAAACTAAATTAGAATGCAGGTTTAGTCAGAGCGCAATTTGGTTTAAACTACAAATAATAAAAGTGTAAAAAGGTGCTCCTATTTTAATATCATCTGTTAATGCTCATAGAGCAATCAAATTGCTGTAAAATTATTCCATGTAGCAGGAATCAAATCAGTGAATAAATTCGTTTCTAATAATGAGTATTTATTACAGATGTCCACAGACTTTAGGTGCTCTTGAGACCTCTGCGCACAGAGGTCTGAGGGGTATCTTCCAGGATCCGTGACGCTATTTTCTGGGGAACTGGTTGATCAGTGAAAGGCGATTTCATACTTGTTGATCTCTAATCTGGAACTTAACCTGTTCTGGAGTGGGGGGGGGGGGGGGGGGGTTGGCGGAA
>VUQH01004913.1:0-11291 GCA_015106775.1 Etroplus canarensis | reverse complement strand
GATACACACAGAGCACACACACACACACACACACACACACACACACACACACACACACACACACACACACACACACAGGTACTGGAATAAATCTTAACTGAATGTTCCAGAGTGAGTGAACCGCACTTGAACCGACTGCTGCCTTCACACTGCCAAAGCAAACAAACACTGCTGCTGCTGCCCGTCTGTTTATTCAGCTCAACTCTGTCATCAGGCCAAAACAACACAGTGCGACCAAATCAATCAGAAAGGTTCATCTCTGGGTGCGATCAGTGAGCTCAGCAGCTTCCACAGTCATCCACTGTGTCTTGGACTTTCAGACAGGACTGGGAGCTTAACGTGTGCTCCGCAGAGGTCATCCTCTGGGTCTTAAAAACACTGAAAAAAATCTGTAGAAGTCAAACATTTTCTTTTTTCTCACAGTCATAATTCAGTCAGCTATCATTATGTCTGATGTCCATCCACAATAAACCAGAGCTCCAGGGACAGTTCAGAATACATCATCAACATAAAAGTAGTCCAGTGGAAGTTATCATTACATCCAAGACGGACTGGAAACATTGAGAATTCAGCCCGTAGGGCAAACTGAACGACCAGAATAGCCAAAAGAATAACTCATGGACTTCCTGATGCCCATTTACCGTAACTTTCTGCAAGCTGTCTCAGAATGTCTGAGGGTCAGAATTTGGAACTACCGATCGCAGTAAAACCATTCAGTTAATTGTGGCTATAATGTACTTTAAAAATCCACCAAGTTATTCCAAACAAAATGAGGACTAAAGACATTTTACCTTCACTAAATTATCTTCCAGCATGTTCTTGATGTCACCATTTTTATCTCATCCTGCCAAAGGACTGATGATGCCATGGCAAGGCGTCCATCTCTCCAGGCACAATTTACAAGAATCACTACTCCTCTTACAGTGTACCTTTGGCTTCTCCCTTGTGTTCTCCATCAAGGGGTCACCACAGCGGATTAATCCGCATTGGTAATTTTTTGGATTTTTTATGACAGATGCCCTTCCTTATGCAACCTTCCATGGTGAGAGGGGTTTGTGTCCCCACCTGGAATTGAACCAAGGACCTTTTGCTTGTAAAGTGAATGTGTGAACCACTACGCTACTACTCCTCCTACAGCATTGGTCAGAACTTAATCAAACATACACAAGGTGATCGTCTAATGAGTTTTCATCAAAGCTGTGCTCAAGATCAATGTCACATTTGCCATTTTACAGGCCCTTTGCCGTTTTCACAAGAATCACTACTCCTCAGAGAGTACTGGTCAGATTTTTACAACACATGGACACAAAGATCACCTAATAGGTCTTAAATTGTGCTCAAGATCCAACTCATTTTGTATGCACTTTCCCATTTTTATATTTTCACAAGAATCCCTACTCCTAAGAATATTAGTTTGGATTGTAATGTTCATAAAATGAGTGCTTGTGTCTGGCCCTCTGCCACCTATGCATAAATGCCATCATTAGGTTTACTTATGACATATTAATGCTCTTTAGGTCTTGTTTGGTCTTCTCCTGTGGATGCAGATTGCTTGGTAGCCATCAGTGAGATACACCTGAAAAGCTCCAAACCAAGCAAATAAGGAATGGGCTGGTTCTGGCCTGCTTTTTACAACATACTGAATAACAGGGTCTTTGTGTAATGTCATGCTGACGCTGTACTTTTGGTTTCAGGAGACCAGCCATTTCCCTGCCTGGCAGCATACGGAGCATCGAAAGCAGCTCTCAACCTCTTCACTGAGACTCTGCGGCATGAGCTGGAGCCCTGGGGAGTCCAAGTGTCAACTATCTTGCCGTCCTCATACAAGACAGGTAACAGTACCAAACCCTGAATACTTCAATTCACCTTATGCGTATATTTCCACCCACACATTCTGATGCAAATTTCCAAGTTTTGCATTTAAATGATGACATACATGATTAATGTGTGTTATGCTGTTAATCTGATCGACCTAGAAACAGTGGTGGGTGAAAACAAACTTTTCTTTATGTTTTCCTTCAATTATTTTCTTATATAATATAATATATAGGAGTTCCCCAAGGCTCAATCATTAGTCCTCCAACATTTAATATTTCGTGTTTATTGTGTCATATATCCAGACGCATGAAACTGGTGTGTGTTTTAATGACATCATTTCTTTTTTGCAATGGTTTAATGAACGGTTTAACGGTATCACCAGAAGAATTAGCTTTGCTTGCTGTTTTCTAACCCCTGATATTCACATAACCGTACTGGATGGAAACGAGCATTAAACCACTTTTTCTTTTTGCCAATATCTTCATCATCCAGCCCAACACTGAGAAATGTTTAAAGAAAAAAGTAAACCAATCTTTGAAGCAGTCCACGCTGGAGTTCAAAACGTGAAAGAGGTGATTGGAATATCAAAACATTCATTTGGCTGCTAAGCCCTCCAGAAAAGGTGACAAGCTGTGATGAATGGTTCAATGAGTGTTGAGGTGAGATGTAGAAACAAACTATCAGCTCTTTATTGATTTGGAGCAGTCAAGAATAAACTGCACTCTTCCTCCAGGATTTGTACGCTGTGGTTTGGCCTCTTGTCAAACATAAGGATGGGCCTCCTGCTGAGGAGAGCACTCTGATAATGAGGAACACATGTGGCCTGGATCATCTGTTTTCACACACACACTCACAGTGCTGACTTGTGATTTCAAAACTCTTTGGGGATGGATGGATATGATTAGAGCGAGGGAGCATGCCTTAGTAATATACTTTGCCCTGCACTCACTGTGTTCCGGAGACAGACCAAAATAACAACTTAACAACTTGATTATGTTGAAATATAGAGCAGCTATCTAGATCACAACCAGGGGCCAGTGGTGGAAGAAGTACTTACATAATTTACTTAGCAGTGCCACACTAAAGTACTGGCAACGAAATGCACCGCAGCAAAGTACATGCCTCTCAGATTTTAAATTTATTGTGGCTTTATGCAACCTGAGAGGAATACTTGCAATTTAGGGAAGAAATAAACACCTGACCATCAACCAGATCAGTACAACACACTGTTACATATGTTAAAGCTGCAAATAAAGTGTGCTTTGCAATCTTGAGTAAGGTTCATAACTTTGTAGAGGTTTCTGTTTGTATTTTAAGCCAAAACTACAATGTACCTGTTTATACATTCCCCTACAAAAGTATTGAAACAGCAAATCCTGTTAATTAGTTTTTCTTTGCACTGAAGACATTTGTATGCAAAATATGAGAAGAGAGAGTAGCGTTTCAGCTCTTTAGTTTCATTTACATCTAGATATGTTAAACAAAATAGAACGAAACACATTTTGGATCAAACCACCCAGTTTTTCAAATGAGCGTATGTATTGGAACATGACGTACGACAGGTGCTTCTTCTTACCCAGGTGTGTCATATAGGAGTTACTGTTTAATCACAAAGCAGCCCTGGATATCTACTTTCAGTTTAAGCTTTGGCTTCCATCCGTGAAGGCTGCATTTGTAGTCAAGAAGGGTAGACCAACATGGAGACCATGGAGCTGTCTAAGGAAGAAAAGCATGTCAGGGGGAAAATCCATCAGTGGTATTTCAGAAACACCCGGCATAGGCAGTACCACAATTTGGAAGGTACTGAAAAAGAAGGAACCCACCAGTGTACTGAGGAACCAGCGATCCAAGTGAAAAAAGGCCATTGGCGACAGACCAGTATGGAGAGCAGTAGAAGACAAAGAGCTATGGACTGATGGGACAAAGATTAAAATCAAAGGGATGGAAAGGCCAAAGTATGGAGAAAGACGGGATCTGCTCATGATCCAAAACGCGTAAGCTCATCTGTGAAGCATGGTGGAGGCTGTGTCATGGCTTGGTTCATTGACCATGTAACGCCTGATGGTAGCAACAGAATAAACACAGGACTGAAAGGAGAAATCCTGCAAGACTGACGACTACAAATGCTGTGGTAAAAGGCATAACCAATAAAGAAGCAAGAAGTCTAGCGGAGTCTATGTGTCATCGGCTTGATGCAGTTATTGCGAGCATTTAGTTAAAACATTCTGTCCAGATACTTATGCTGGCTTGAAAAACTGCGTGGTTTGATACAAAATGTGTTCTGTTCTGTTCTATGTTGTTTAACATATCTAGGTGTAAATATCAGGGAACAAACTCTGATTTCTCTTCTCATCTTCATCTTTTGATCTCTCACACTTCAGTCTTCAGTGTACAGCATAAAATCATTCACGAACCTTGCGGTTCTAATACTTTCAGAGGGGACTGATGTTACCAGCATTGAACTGACATATCAGCATCTTAAAATTAAACACTTAAATAACTTTTAGTAAATGCTAATATCCATCTGAAGCAAGCAAAAGCAGGTTTAGATGAATATTACTTGGTTTGAAAAAAAAAGTTTGATTAAAAATCATTAAATATGAACTGAAAGCTGTTTTTCTCCTGCAGAAAAACTCACTGTTTTTAGCTCATCAGTGATTGCTGGAGCTTGGTTAAACCCTATTCTAACATTAGTATAGGTCTTAAAGATTACTTTACTACATTTTGTTACCACCTATCAGAGTGTAACATTTTTTGTCTTAATGATCAGATCGGAAGCGACTTTTGGTGGTGAAAGAAAATGTTCAAAGAGCTCTAAAAGGCTTTGAAATGCCCAATTGCATTCAGCTGTATTAAAAATAGAAAGGGCTGCACAGAGGGGGTAGTGGTTACCGCTGTTGTGTAACTGAAACACATAAGCAGTTTTCCACTCCTTTTGGGTCCTCGCAGAAACAATAAAAGCAAAGAGCAGCTTCAGATCACGTTAATCAACAGAACAACAAAAGAGAAACAAAAGAGGGCTGCAGAGACAGTCTCCTCACAAAGGCTGTTGTGATGACAGTGATGTAAATGGCAAGCTGGGCACACTTTATCCCTGTGTTTACAATTTAATCCTTGAGAAACAGGTTGGTTTTTAATCTCCTAAGCCTTCTGTTACTTGGGCTTTTGGGTTGGAGGCCAAATGAGTCGATGAACCTCACGAAGAGCCGCTGACATTGTGCGTTTGCAGCTGAGTCAAAGCGCACTCTGACGCAGAAAAACGGAAAACATCAGTGGACGCTGACTCCACTCAGGCTTTATAATAAATACCTGTCAACATAGACTCACCGGCCACTTAGTTAGGTACAACTGCTCATTAACGCAAATATCTACTCAGGCTGTTGCAGGGTGCATGTATGGTTCATATGAACTGCTGAATTTCAAACCAAGCATCAGCTTGGTTCTTCAACTAAAGAAAGGCTATTGAAGTGACTTTGAACGTGGCGTCGTTGTTGGTGAACATTCTAGAAACTGCTGATCCAATGGGATTTTCCCACACAACCATCTCCAGGGATTAAAGAGAACAGTCTGAAGAAGAGAAACTATCCGGTGAGCGGCAGTTCTCTGGGAGAAAACACCTTGTTGATGCCAGAGGTCAGAAGAGCATAGCCAGACTGCTTCCAGCTGATAGGGAGGCAACAGTAACTCAAACAGTGGCTCACTGAGACCAAGGTATGCAAAAGAATACTCGGCATGTTGAACCTTGGAGCAGACGGGCTACGGCAGCAGAAGCCCACGCCGGGTGCCACACCTGTCAGCTAAGAACAGGAAACTGAGGCTACAAGATTGCCTGGTCTGTTGAGTCTCGATTCCTGCAGCAACATTCAGACGGTAGGGTCAGAATTTGGCTTGAACAGTATGAAAGCATGGCTCCATCTTGCCCGTATCAATAGTTCAGGCTACTGGTGGTGGTCCATCCCTTGTCCTTCCCTTTATGACCACGGTGTCTTCTGATGGCTGCTTCCAGTGGGAAAACATGCCATGCCACAGAGCTCAAATCATGTTAACGTGGATTCTTGAACATGATGGCCTGCACAGTCACCAGATCTCAATCCAAAATAGCACTTTTGGGATGTGGTGGAATGGGAGATTCTCATCATGGGCATCATGACTGACGAATCTGCGGCAACTGTGAGATGCTATCATGTCAATATGAACCAAAATCTCTTAGGAATGTTTCCAGAACCTTGTTGAATATATGCCACAATGAATTAAGGCAATTCAGAAAGCAATTGGGGTCCAAGGACAGAACTAGCAAGGTATACCTAATAAAGCGGCTGCAGTGTACACTCCTCTACACCAGCATGTTTCTGGGCCTGTCGGATGCTGGAGTATTTAAACCTGCGTGTGAAACACTGAGAGTTATTTTAAACCTTTTCTGCAACAGACAACTACCCATTCAGCCTCGTGTCTGTTACTTATATAAAAATCCATTGTTGGTTGTTCTTATATTGTAATATTTGAGTTTGTTGTCGTGGTGGTTGTAATGGCATGTGCTCTTCTGTCTGCAGGTCAGTCCAGTAACCACTCCTACTGGGAGCAGCAGCACAAACACCTGCTGCAGAATCTGTCCCCGGCGCTGCTTGAGGAGTACGGCGAGGACTACGTGACTGAGACCAAGGATCTGTTCCAGAGCTTTGCCAGCCAGGCCAATCCCGACCTCCGGCCCGTTGTCGAGACCATCGTCCAAGCGCTGCTGACGTCGCAGCCTCACGCGCGCTACTACGCGGGCCCTGGCATCGGCCTCATGTACTTCATCCACAGCTACTGCCCCTTCAGTGTTAGCAACCGCTTCCTCCAGAAACTGTTCGTGAAGAAGACGCTGATGCCCCGCGCTCTGAGAAAGCAGTCAGGCTTCGACCTGAACCTCAGCCTCCACAACAACAACAACAACAACAACGAGGAGAAGCTGCAGCAGCTGTGAGACAGTCGACACAGAATACCCTGCACATAGAGGACCACTCCTGTAACACACTCATAGACATGTACCCTGTCGTTTTGTATGTTTTTTAAACTGTTGAAGGGATCATAGTGACGCACCAAAATGGTTTCTGTTTGTCTCTACGTTGTATGGCCTCAACTGGAGGTCAGGGGGGCGGGGTTGGGTAGACACAGCCACAGGTCGATCGCAAAACACTTCACCTCTGTCAGCGAGATCAGCTGTACTGTACAAACACCAAGAGGTTCACAATGACTTCACGTGCCTTTATCAGAAAGAGAAGAAACAAGCAGCAGTGGATGAACACCCCCTTAGCTTGTGCAACGAGGTAGTCGTAGAAAAATATTGATAAAAGAAACCGAGGTCTTATTTTAAAGTCTTGCTTCTTAATTTGAATACAAAATTCATATTTTTGGTCAAAGACCGTCATCAACACATCAACAGTCAATTAGATTCAGGTGACGTAAAGAGGATTTAGTCCAGACAGGATAAAACCAGCCTGGATTCAGTTCGGACCATTCTGAATCTGAAATTATTAAGTTTATTGAAAGCACAAAGCATCATGATCCAAACCTCGAAAACCATTTTAGGATATCAAAACCACAGCCGCGACAATTTTACTTCCTGTCTAAAGGAGCTCTTACTGGTCAACGACCCGGAGCTGTACACATGTGGTGCTGGTCCGACTCCAGGTTCCGACTCTGGCCTGACACTCGGTCGACTGCTGCTGCTGCTACCTAAAGCTGATTTTCAGCCAACACTGACGCACAAAAAAGAGCTCAATCTGTCTTTTGTGTCTGGTCCAGAGCCGGCTCAGACCCGAGATGATTTTAAAGCAGCAGGTCAAGTAAAAATCTCAAATCTCAGAAAAAGAGAAACCTCAGAGCTGTTACAGAAATTACAGGATTTTATCCAGTTTTTATTCAGTACAGTAAATGCTGGAGTGAGACGTCACTTTCGGAAATCTTTGTCTTTGCTTGTAAGCTCTCCCAGTAAACATTCAGCGTTGAGTAACCATCACTTTGACCTTTTTGTTTTTGCTTGTTTTTTGACATCTAGTCATGGTTCAAAAATGGTTCCAAAAAGAAAGCTGAACCAGCTTCACGGATGTCCCCTTCCACATCAGATGGAGGTGGCGGTTGTTGTCTCAGCGTTGTTGTTAGACATTCTATAAAGAGACAGTATGTGTTCAAGAATTGTTTTCCACTTTATCAATTAGAATAAAGCTACATAAACGAAACATGCTCGCTAGAAAGAGAAGTTTAGCTTTGTGAGCAATTCAGTCTCGGGACATCTCATTTCAAAGCCCAGTTCGACACGACTACATGACTCTATTTTGAAACTGTAGAATCCTCAGGTTTATAATGTCGACACTGAAGCAAAGCAAATTAGACGTGCATAACTGCAAATTGGTTAAAAGTGTTCTTTATTTTTTCAAAAAAACGCCTACAGCAAGAGTAGTCTGTGTCCGTAGGGAAACTGTTGTCCAAACCTGAATATTTGTTGCTAAAAAAAAAAAGAGATGAAAGGAAAAATTCTTTTTTGCAATAATCTGAGCTACATTTCTTACTTTGTAAGCGACGGTCTAACCTGACATCTATTCTGCGTGAAAACGTCACCATCCGTCTGACGTCGGTTCCGTTTTCGCGGTTTTGACCAGTTTTGACCTGGGAAATGACGTTGGGGTTTCAACCATGTTTGCTGGGCTGTGACGATGTCAGATCTCAACAAAGTCAACTAACAGTCAACTTTTGCAAAGAAAAGCTGACTTTTTTTCACGAGTGGGAGCTCATGAGCAGTCACCAGTTTTACTCCTGGACTGCTTGGATTGGCTCTCACCCCACTGCCAAAAGGACCAGAAGAAGAAAAACGTGACATCTCAGGCCTCTGTTAGGAGTACATTTAATTCAACACAGGTTTTCTTTTATAGTTCCTTGTGTTTTTTCACACTGAGGTGATCAGCAAGTTTTTCTACAGGGGCACAAAACCGCTGCCTCTCAGTGAGGCGTTACATCAGTAAACGGGATGGATAAACTGGGCTTTTTAGTTGAATTCACAGTTTAAAGATGGACTCTGTCAGCGTGATTACAGAGATACTAAATGAAACTTTCATCAGATCTCAGCTGTAGTATTTGGCCTTGTGTAAACAGGAACAAACGCCACCCGTCTGGAGCTTTAAGAGCGGAAACTTAAAACGAGCTGCTGCAGTGTTGTTTCTGTCCGTCAGCCACTGAGTTAGAAAGACATTCTTCTTCAGGTATATAAAGACTGTATTCACACCTGTGATCTCTGGGGTCCGCTTGTTTTCCGCATCAGAGCGGGAAGCAGAGCAAGGCGGAATCATTTCACAACGAAAGCACACGTTCAGTTTGATGGTTTGTTTTATACTCACAAAACCAAAACGCAGTAACTTTGTCTGATTTCAGGATGAGAAGCGAGCCAAACATGGTTATCAGACTTCCTGTTTACGTCTAGCCTTTAAAGCAAAAGCACAAATGTGTAGAATACTTTCAAGTGAACAACTCACTTGGGTTAATGAATGCTTATTTTTCAACTTTATTTTCGATTGCGAGCTTTTCCACGTCTGGAATCCAGATAATCCAGCCTCATTTTGGTTTTTAACAGCCGAACCATAGAAACGTTTCTTTTATTCTTGTGGAAAATAGAAGCAAACATGACGTTTTCTCACAGAGCAGCCTGCTGGATTCTCTCAAAAAACACTGACTTCATCTTCAGGATATTTGATTGTTTCCTCAACCTTTGTAATTAAATGTATAAAAATGGATCGATAAATCATGTTGCAGTTTTTTTTGAGTTGTGGTGAATGCAAATCAATTTAAACCTCAAAACTTTATTGCAACACATGTACACCGCAGATATGGTATTATGTGCTGGGGTGATGCTGTGAGTCATGCATACACTAAGTAGTTTTTAAGTGAATCTTTGTGCACGCTGAGTGTGTTTTATGTTTTGAGGTCTGTGGAAATGTCTCTCATCAGACTCACCTACAAAATCATCCCCATGTTTTTGTGTTCTGTTTCTTTTTGGGATTTTTTTTTTTAATCAAACTATTTATGCTGTGTTTTCTTCTGTCACCACTCAAACTGTGAATTTTTTCTTTTTATAAAAAACTTTTTAAAAAGGCAAAAACATGATGTAAAATGTTCACTTGGTTCATTCTTTGCTAGAAATAAAGTTGACTTTTTTCAGACTTTTCTTCCTTTGTCGTGACTTCTGAAATCAGTCGGGCCCATAAGTATTTGGACAGTAACACAAAGTAATGGAATGATTCAGTTTTATGGCCAGCTGAGGCCTGTTCCTTCAATATTTCATGATAAATTAAGCAGATAAAAGATGTGGAGTTGATTTCATGTGTTGAACTTGCATTTTGTAGCCGTTCAGTGAAACTATCGTGATGAGGTCCAGATGTCGATGTGAGGCCGTTATTAGCCTGAAAAACCAAAATGAACCTATCACAGAGAGTGCAGACATTTTGGGAGTGGCCAGAACAACTATCTGGAGCATTCTTTAAAAGCAGCAACACCAAAAGTCAAAGTCAACTTTATTATCAATTCTGCTATATGTACAGCACATGCACAGAATCAAACAGCCATTCCCCCAACCCAAAGCGTGTAGTTAAGACGGGAAGATCAATTAAGAAAAATTAAATCAGTAAATAAAGCTGAGGTAAAAGTATATGTGTAAATATACATACATTACAACATGCATGTATGTATATATGTGTGTATGTACGAATATACAGTATATATGTGTGTGTGTGTGTGTGTGTGTGTGTGTGTACAAATAGCCCTGAGATAAATAGAATCCAAATATTATGTATAATTATTATATATTATCATTATTACTGCTATCACTATCATCACGACCATCACTAATAATGATGTTAACAATAATGTAACAATAGCAATATAACAAATATTAACAACAACACTAATAACAGTAGCAGTACAATAATACTGATAATAACATACAATAGAAGAAGAAGTAATTTAAGAATATTCAGCTTATACCATTAGTCTATGCATATGAAGTAAACCAGCCACAGGGGCCCACAAACCAGTGTAGTCCTAGTGCTGGTCCCAAGCCCGGGTAAATGGTGAGGGTTGCATCAGGAAGGGCATCCGGCTTAAAAACTTTGCCAAATCAAATATGTGGATTCATAACACGACTTCCATACCAGATCGGTCGCAGCCCGGGTTAACAACGACCTACAGGGTGCCGGTGGAAACTATGCTACTGTTGGCCGAAGACCAAGGAGGGGGAGAGGGGGAAAGCGTGTTAGGAGGCAGAGAGAGAGAAGGAAAGGTAGGAGGGTGGAGGTGAGAGTAGGGACTTTAAATGTAGGGACTATGACTGGTAAAGGGAGAGAGCTGCTGATATGATGGAGAGAAGGAAGGTAGATATATTGTGTGTGCAAGAAACCAGGTGGAGGGGAAGCAAGGCCAGGAACATCGGAGGTGGATTCAAACTGTTC
>VUQH01004912.1:4246-18137 GCA_015106775.1 Etroplus canarensis | reverse complement strand
TCCTGGCCTTGCTTCCCCTCCACCTGGTTTCTTGTACACACAATATATCTACCTTCCTTCTCTCCATCATATCAGCCAGCTCTCTCACTTTATCAGTCATAGTCCCTACATTTAAAGTCCCTACTCTCACCTCCACCCTCCTACCTTTCCTTCTCTCTCTCTGCTTCCTAACACACTTTCCCCCTCTCCCCCTCCTTGGTCTTCGGTCAACAGTAGCATAGTTTCCACCGGCACCCTGTTGGCTAACGGCACCGGAGGCGGTCGTTGTTAACCCAGGCCGCGACCCATCCGGTATGGAAGTTGTGTTATAAATCCGCATATCTGATTTGGCAAAGTTTTTACGCCGGATGCCGGATCCTCCACATTCGAGTTGCCAAAACGCATTCAAACTGATCTAAATTTCATGGCCAGAGTTTTTAAACATGTCGTGTCAGAGCTGTCTGTTAAACACCAAGTGTCCAGTGCGCATCACCCAGAGAGTCAGGGCACTGGAGAGATCCATCACGCGTTTAAATCCATGTCCAGTAAAAAGTGGGATGAGGTTCTGCCACTGCTGTGGTTCGCCATTCGGGAAACCACACAGAAGACTTGGATTTGGTCCGACTGCGTGGACAAGGCAAGGTCAGCCAAATTCATCACATTAGACTTTCTGAAAGGATACTGGCAGGTGCCCCTTCCCCAAATCTCCCCTTCCTAGAAAACAGTCAATAAATGCCCCGTTCACTTTCCAAAGGCTGATGCATACTGTACTGTCTTTTAAATCGTGTTATGACCAAGGCCATAATTTGTATTGAGTGTGTGATATTGTTTTCACTCTTCTCCGCTAGTAAGGTGTCTGTATTTATGTTTTGTCCCTTTTTGCTGGCAGGTAAATTAGCTGCTTATACTGGAGGCTGTTTTGTCTGTAATTTTGACCACTCACACCCCGACTGATAACAGTTCTTTTATACTGCAAATTCTGCTGTGGCACAGCTCTTTATTTGGAAGCTGGGGACAGAGCAGTCACATCTAAGTTAATACAATTATTACAGATCTTTTCAAGTAAATACAACAAAGTAAACCAATGATTTTAATTATGTTACTGCATATACAGGCTATCTTGCAAACAGGTCAGAGCCCCTAAACCTTCACAGTTCCCACCAATCCCACTCTCCCTCTTACATGTAAAAAAAACACAGGTCTGATATCTGTTCACTAGTTTAAAAGTCTTACAATTCAGTCTGCTATTTATATGTGGAGGAAAAATGTAGAATTTATGAATCTAAATGTTTAACTGCTGGACAAAAGAATATGTCCTGGTGAAAAAGTGGAGTGCACTGGAGGTTTCAAGTTTCTACAGAAAACAAATTGCATACTGGACAGTGATTATAGAATGCCAAATAGTTGATGTAACAAAATCATTACCTATACTTTTCAAACTCAGATTTAAGGTGAGTACAGAAAACCTGCCTGTCTTTTAGTGTCTGCATTAAATGCAAAACTGTTTTCTCACCATCATAATCTGCACATAGTGCAGATCATTCTGCATAGTGAGACTCAAACATTGACTGAAGTAAAAAAAACAAAAAAAAACCACACTCAATTCACACATTGCCTTAGCATCAAAGATTCTGCTCGGTTTATAACCCAGTTCTTATTTTTGTAGTCATCGTTTCTGTTTCACTAACTGCTACAATTCAGATGTACAAGTATGCTCTTGCTGCACTACAAAAATAAGACTGATATGCAGTTTGAAGTGGATCTCCACTGACTTTACACATCAACATCTGTTCACAGGACTTAGGGATTACTTCTGCAGATGTGAAGAAGTCTTATAATCACAAAGAGGTGGGCTTTAAGTCTAACTGTGGGTGCCTAAATGGAAGTGCATGGATTTGTACTTCTTTGGTTTGCTGACAGAGTGCTGAGTCTCTCTCGAGTTTTACACACTGTATTTCCTCCATTACCCTTTTTTTCCTTTGTCTGAGAGGAATATGTGTGTTTGTGCTTTTTTATGCTTGTGCTTATTTCTTTCTTTTGGTGTGTGAATTAAAGTGGGTAAATGCATTCCCAACTCTAGGTAACTGTGATCATCAAATGTCCTTGTGCATCCAATAGATAGGAACTCCTTTGGCATCTCTATAGGGAGTTTCAGTCAGAGTCTGAACTACAAGTTGCCCTGCTGACTGAGGAGAAGGAGGAGGAGGAAGAGGAGGAGGAGGAGGAGGAAGAGAACAAGGGATAGTGGGAGGAGGCAGTGGTGGAGGATGAGTTGGTATAGAGGAAGGAGGTGGGGGAGGAGGAGGTAAACTAAAGGGTAGAGGTGCCCCTACAGCACAAGCACCTCCTGAGTCTCTGCCCCCTTCAACATCCATCTTTGTTTGTTTCCACATGTGTGTGTCTTCACTTGGCATTCTGGAGAACCTCAGAAGCATCTCCATTGGAACAAATGATGTCATGGCACCTGCGCTCTGCACTGGCGTTGAAAACACATAGCCAAGGTGGGTGTAGAAGTGTTGCTTATCATGGGTGGTCAGACAGAGGCGCTTGAACCCTCGAGTTCTGGCATAGCGTTCAGTCTCCTCCATCAGAATCCGGCCATAGCCCTTGCCTCGCTCTGCCTTGGACACAACTACTGACTCCACAAAAAGGCTGCTGCTACGGCCCACGACCCGGGACAGTCTGGCATGGCCGAGTAGCCTCTCTGTCCCTCTGCGGCCCTGCAGGAGAACCAAGTTAATGGGAAACTCTGAACAAGACTTCTGGAGCGTGTGAACCCGGGCGGCCTGGCTCCTCTGCCACTCAGAGTTGACCAGGTCTGCACAGGGAACGAGCAGGTGCGGACACCGGTGGATGGGAACAGCACGGATCTTCTCTGGTTGCTCAGAGTCTTCATGCAGCTTCTCTTTAACATCTCCATCCAGTGTTGAGATCTCACAGAGGTTTGGTTGTCTCTGACAGTCTGATGCTGATCTTGTGGGTTCAGACCTGTGGTGATCAGGGTTTCAAATCAGTCTTCATTCAACTTCTACAACTAAGTGTGAAACTGTCAGGAGATGCTTTGAAAGTGCAGTTCCTCTGCTTTGTGGTTAATCTGATTGCATTACCGTGTGCACTACACCACAGACAGTTTGATCATACATGAAGACTTTCATTTATCTTTAAAACCTAACTGGACAAACCAGACTTCAGTTCTCTTGGCAGCAGAATGCCTCCATGTGTAATCATCCTGTCTGGTCACAGATCAGTGCTGCTATAAAAGGAGACACATGCAGGAGGATAAATCTAGAGTAATGATCTCCCTCTCAACTCTGCCTGTGCTTCTCTGCCCCTTTAAGGAGAGAAGCTCAGGATTACTCTCGACCTAAAAATTAATTTGTCAGTTCCTAAACTGATGGTTCGAGCTGTAGAATTTAAGGAAAATAAATGTCATTACAATTGCTTAAAGCGGACATATCCAGACATTTGAAAACACAGAGCCAGTTTAAGATCATTACAAACCAACAGCTGCCTTTGAAAATCTTCCATTTATTTTAAACTACTAAAAATTACTGAGACTTATATATTAATTGACAATTCTTTCAGCTCAACTCCAAAATTCCCACATTTTCTCACCACTTGATTTGCTAAAATCACTGGAAAACATCATCATGCTAAAAGTTCATAAACATTTTGCAAATCCCAGTCAAATTTTCAAAGCAGGAATCACCGTGACTTGTAGTGGTTTAGACAGAAATATAGTCTTTTATCTCTACTTCAGTAAAGACCTGCACAAAGATGTCACAGTTTTTTTTGACGATAAGTGCTGTCCAATCAGTTTTGCAGTATTTGGCTGAACCTGAGCAGAAAGTACAGCCATGTACTGTACACTTCAGAATTCTCTAAAAAACACCAGTGACCTGGTTGCATAATCATACATGCCCATGCCATAACAGTGCCTCCACCGTGTCTGACAGATGATGTAGTATGCTTTGGCTCATGAGCTGCTCCTTCTTTCTCTATACGTTTCTCTTCCCATCTTTCTGGTAAAGTTTCATTTTGGTTTCTTCTGTGCAAAGATTTTTCTTCCAGGACTGGGCAGGTTCTTTATGATGTTTTCTGGCTAAATCTAATCTGGCCTTTCTGTTCTTTAGTTAACCAGTGGTTTATGTCTTGTATTATATTGCTGATTTGGCTACTCAAGAGTTTTGACTATTGTCTAATATGTTTATTTTGGATTTCCAGCCTAATCATGGCCTCCTTCACTTGCATAGACATCTCTTTGGACCTACTATTGAGCATTCCAGTGAACTACCAAATGCAAGTTCAACACTTGAAATCAACTCCAGATTTTTTATCGGCTTGTTTTGCTGCAGAATAACAAAGGACCAAGTCTTGGGAGGCCATGAAACTGCTTGTTAGTGAACTGCCAATTACGTTTGAGCCTCTGAAAAGCAATAAAAATGACCCCCTGAATTAAAGCTGAGAGTCTGCATTTCAATCACATCTTGATTTTTTGATTTGAAATCCACTGTGGTTATGTTCAGAGGCAAAACTACAAAAAATGTAATTGTTCTAAAACTTATGGACCTAACTATACATTATATATGACAAGACGTCAACATCCACTACCTCAACACATGAAATAAAGCTTGCAAGTTAGTTCAGACATTCATCCACCTCCACCAAACACACCCTCTCAATTTTGGTGGTCTGTTTAAGACAAAAAAAACAACTTATGGACCTAACTGTACACGCTTCTCCTTTAAATACTAAAGCTGACACAGTGTGATTACAAGAGAAGGATGCTGAGAGATAGCGGCACAAGGAGAACTTGGTTATAATTCACACTGTTTTAACTCTCTCACAATTAAATTGCTGAGTCTCAAAAACACATATTATAAAAGCAAAATCATAGCCTGTATCTCTCAGCTTTTATTATTTGCACAAGTTGCCAGAATGTTCAATTGATTAATACATTTGAACCATTTAATGTAGCTGTAATGTTCTAAAGCAGTCATCATTCTAAATTGGGAAGTAACAGTTATCTGACACAATTAACCACACGGTTTCTTCAGGAGGCAGAACTGCAATTTAGTAAGCACACAGTCTGTGAAGCATACTGGAACCAACACTTTTGAATTTTTTGCAGTTATTCAGGCTTACGTTTTACTCATTTGTTAATGATTACTTTTGAGATTGCAATGTTTACCTGAAGTATAAACCCTGCTGAATTCATACGGTAGTGTCGTATTCTATCAAGTTATTAAAATGTAATGTAAAATGGCAATATTTTCATTCACAAAGTGAGCCAACACATGCTAGAAGAAAGCCACACTATAGCAACGCTCACTAGTCAGTCACACACTGCTTATTAGTCATTAAACAGAGGCAGAAGCAGAGTTCAGTGTGTGCAATCTGTGAAAGAAGAAACAGAGCAATCTACAAAGATTACAAAAAAGAAAACAATCGACAGCAGTCCAAACAGTCTATTTAATTCTTGTGTTGGACTAAATAAATTCATAAATAAAATCAACTAAAAAGGCTAACTCACCGAGAGAGGAAAAGCAAAAAGGCTGACTGTCAAACAGTTTTGAATGCGCTACTGTTTATGCAACACTATTTCACATACTGTCCTGCAACAGGAAATGGGAGTTTACTGATAATTGCAAAGAAACTGGTGAAATTACCTTTTTAAAAAATTCACACTAACTGGGTGTATTTTAGTGCATCAGTGGAACAAGTAAGCAATATATTTGAGTTTTTGCTTGTCTGTCTTTTGGTATGGCAGTGAGTAAGCTAATGGTGACTTCACTCTACTTTAATAACAGGTGGAGGGCCCTACTTGACTATCTTCTTTTCGATATCTGAGTCTGACCTTTGACCTTTGATTATTTTAGTATTCTTTGCAAAGCAAAAATTGACCTGAGAGTTAAAAACAAAACAAGCAGAAGAGTCAACTCATTCTGCCAATAACTCTTACATTCATTTTTATTCCATGGCCCTGTGAATTCATTTTTATGACCTGTGTGCACATGAAGGACTTGTTTCAGTCAATAAGATTAAATATGATGCGTACTTAAATGTTAAGTATGGTGCAAAACATGCCCCAAAGTAACAAAGCCTGTCACTATTTGAAGAGCCCAGTCTGTTCTACCCATGTGTGAAAACATCCTGTCACTGCTAGTGTAAAAGAAATCTTTTTCTCACCAGTGCTGCATTAAAATTACTGTTATTTTACATCTGTATATCAGGCTCTGATCAAAAGTAGTGTTACATGGAAATGTTGGCTATACACTCACTGGCCACTTAATTAGGTACACCTGTTTAATTTCTCATTAACACTAAATTGAAATAGGCCAATCAAAAGCATGCAGACATGGTAAAGATGACCCGCTGAGGTTCAAAATGAGCATCAGAATGGGGAAGAAAGGTGATTTAAGGGACTCTGAATGTGGCATGATTCATGGTGCCACTTGGGTTGGTCTGAGTGTTCCTCAAACTGCTGACCTATTGGGATTTTATTGCACAATCATCTCTAGGATTTACAGAGAATGGTTCGAAAAAGTGAAAATATCCAGTGAGCAGCAGATCTCTGGGAGAAAATGTCTTGCTGGTAATGCCAGAGGTCAGAAGGAAATGGCCAGACTGCTTTGAGTTGATAGGAAGGTGACACTATCTCAACTAACCACTCATTACAAGCACAGTATGCAGAAGAGCATCTCTGAGCAAAGAACATGTTCAACCTTGAAGCAGACGGGCTGCAGACCACACCGGGTACCACTCATGTTAGCTAAGACCGAGGCTGCAGTTCACACAGACTCGCCAAAATTGGATAACGGAAGACTGGAAAGATTGGAAGATTGGATTGCCTGGTCTGATGAGTCTTGATTTCTACTTCTTGCTGCGATATTCAGGCAGTAGGGTCAGTATTTGGTGTAAACAACATGAAAGCATTAATTCTTGCCTTTTAACAGAGGTTCAAGCTGGTGGTAGTGCACTGGTGTGGGGGAGATTTTCCTGGAATACACTGGGCTCCTTAGTACCACCTGAGCATTGTTTAAATGCCACAATCAACCTGTGTATTGTTGCTGACCATATTTATTCCTTTATTAACACAGTGTACCCATCTTCTGATGGCTGCTTCCAGCAGGATAATGTCTCACGTGACAAAGCTCAAAACAGCTCAAAATGGTTTCTTGAACATGACAGTGAGGTCACTGTACTCAAACAGCCTCCACAGTCACCACATCTCACCTTTGGGATGTGCTGGAACAGGAGATTCACATCACGGATGTGCAGCTGACAAATCTGCAGCAAATGTGTGATGCTATCATAACAATATAGACCAAAATCTCTGAGGAATGAGGAACTGAATCTATGCCATGAAAAATTAAGGCAGTTCTGAAGGCAAAGGTGGTCCAACCTGATACTGGGAAGGTGTATCTAATGAAGTGGCTGGTGAGTACAGACATCCTCTTTTATCCAACTGTTTGTGTATTTATGCTTTTCTGAAATTTTTAAGAAGACCTTCAACTGAAGTTAGGCTTTATGTTGAAAACTAGAACATAACTTTAGAAATGAATGCAAGCGTTTATAAAAGTTTATGAAATGAGCTTCATAGACATTTTTTTTTTACCAAAACAGAAATACAGAAATAAGTGATTTTATTTGATAACGTCTTCCATTTTACTAATGCTTTATATTAGAATTTATTCACAAAAACAAGATAAAAAAAATTCTAATAACTTAAAAGTGAAAGCAAAGATAAGATTTTACTGTCTCAAAATTCTTTTGTAAGCTATTTAATTTAGCTCCTTATCAGGAGTTCCTTTTACTACTCTCAGACAGCTGTTTATCTAGGACTGTTACTGTAAAAGGGAGGGACAGCCTTTTGTTGCACGTGTGTATAACAGTGCTGGTGTCGTGCCAAAAAGGGATTGCCTGCCAAAAACTGATCTGCGGGAGTGCAAGGTAGAAAGGGCAATCAGTTTTGGGCAAAACAGTGAATTTTAAGAGATTTATAAATATATTTTAACTGGCAAAATGACTGACTTGATTATGATACATGACAGAGAGTAAGTAAAATTATGCAGTCATAAGGCTAGTTGGAAAAGAGATCATTTCCTTATTTTATATACAACCCCTCTGTAAATCCGGTTGACTACAGTCTATTTACCAGTATAAATTAGGCTATTAGCAGCAGACTCATTCAGCCCTGATGCACCACAGATCGCCACAGGAAATCATTCCTGCCTGTGGCTATCAAACTTTACAACTCCTCCCTGTGACACTTCTTTTATTTTGCTCTTTGATTATTTGATCTTCATCTTAATCCACTGTGGCGACCCCTTGATGGAGAATATAAGGGAGCAGCCAAAAGGTACATTCACATCCACTTATTTCTAGATTTCATCCACATGCATCTTGTAGTACCTTATGGTAAATAAAATATGTGCAATGACAACTGTGTAAAAACTGTGCAATAACCATGCAGGCTCTTTGCAACCTTTGATATCATGACCACAGTCACTCCTGTGGCTACCATAACTGTACATAGAGTTTGTTACATTTTCACTTTCTTAACTAAACAGCTATTTCTATTGAAATGTACCATCGGCTGCTCCCTTGTATTCTCCCCAAGGGGTTGCCACAGCCAATTAATCTGCATTGGTAATTTGGCAGAGGTTTTACGTCAGATGCCCTTCCTAACGTAACCCTCCATGGTGAGAGTGGCTTGTGTCCCCACCTGTAATCAAACCAGGGATCTTTCACTTGTAGGCACAAACCACTACACTACAGGGGACACAGGATTAGAAATTAGTACATCAGAGGGACAGCTCATGTTGAGAAGCTTGGAGACAAAGTCGGAGAGGCAAGGCTGAGATGGTTTGGACATGTTCAGAGGAGGGATAGTGGATTTATTGGACAAAGGATGTTGAGGATGGAGCTGCCAGGCAGGAGGAGAAGAGGAAGACCACAGAGAAGATTGATGGATGTAGTGAATGAGGACATGCAGAGGTGTGAGGGAAGAGGATGAAAGCGATAGGGTGAGATGGAGGCAGATGATCCGCTGTGGCGACCCCTAACAGGAGCAGCCAAAAGAAGAAGAAGTAGAAGAATTTATGTTTACAGAACGGGTGCCTGTAATAAGAGTAATTTCCCCCAGGGATTAATAAAACATTGTAATTTTGATTACACATACTAAACACATGCAAACATCACAAACTACAATATGGTAATGTCTATAGACATGCTTGATAATGCTATTAGCTGCAAACACACAGTTGGCCACAACTGCGATCATTTGTCTACAAGAAATATTAAAATTTCAGGAAGCATGGGCACAGCTGTGCCTATTACCACAGACAGTAAGTTATGGTTATGCACACATTCTGAATGTTTGATCCATTAAAAGCAGCTGTAAACACCAGCAATCAGTATTGACATTTGATTGAATGGTACCCTTTAATTCTGTCCACTAATTGGGCAAGTAATACACACTGCAATTACTACATCAGCCTACTAGCTCATATCTTTACTCATTTTCTTTTCAACAACAATATAAGCCCCGCCAGAAGCAGGGCATCAAAAAATTAGATCATACTCTTATTGTTCCTCTCCACGGAAATCTTTAGTAAAAGGCGAAAGATTTATACGATCTGAAGAGAAACAAGAGTGTACTGCCTGAGATGAAGCGGAGTGCCAGACGCCATTCTCCGCCACACCCTCCTCGGTTACGGTTCAAACCTTGACGTTTTAGCGTTACACATGTAAATTTGCGCGGAACTTGAAGCGTTAATATTACTCAATTATATAACCTCAACTTCCGACTAAAAAAAAATAAGCGTTACATCGTAATTTATTGAAAATATAAGAATTTCTACAGGCGCGCAATGCATTATGGGAACTTGGCGATCACGGGGGGCCTTTAACTTCAGCTATTTCTATTACTTTTTTGGCTAAAACAACCCATCTTGTTAATAAAAACAGTGTTGTTAGCGTGTTGTTATGCTACATCTAAACGAAGGTTTTCACAGTAATTACTGACAGCGCTACTTTCTGTACGCAAGTTTGCACGCATGCGCATTCGACATTTGGAATCTCGCGTTTCTTTTCAGTGGCTTCAGTGACTACTTCAATGCTCAGGAAATTACATAAAAAAGTTTACAGGTCCGTGTCCAGCAGCAGAAAGCCTTTTGGTTTATATGATAGATTCCTTAAACACAGCATTAGAATATTACTACCCGTTTCACATGTGTAATTGTTTAAATAAGAAGAGGAAACTCATTATTAAAATTAAATGATTACAACAGCAAGCAATGAATGGGGGAGCCATTACACAAAGACAGGGTACCAAAGTGAGGATAAAACATCTCTTGATCTGTGATATGGTTTAACATGGTCTAAACCAGGGGTGTCAAACATACAGCCTGGGGGCCAGATTTGGCCCGCCAAAGGGTCCAGTCTGGCCCACTGGCTGTCTTCTGCAAATGTGAAAATTGCAAAGCAGCAGCAAAAATTTTGGACTTTAAACTGTTTTCTGTGATAAAACAGAACTTTTTTTTTTGAGTTATAGGGCAGTTTTCTAATTTTACACATTTACAATATTATAAAAGTCAAATCAGGCTTCTGTTTATTAAAGTTTAACCTCTTCACAAATTGATAGACAATAGCACTACTGGTCTGGCCCACTTAAGATCAAAATGGGCTGTATGTGGTTAGGGTGACCAGATGTCCTGCATTGCGCGGGACTGCACAGCATTTTTATCTACTCCCGCAAATTGAGACCGTGTCCCATGTTTTGATTGGTTCTATAGCTCTCAAAAATCCACACTGAATAAAAGAGTTTTCTAAAGTCTGGCTCTTATTCATTGAATGTGAAGAAAGCAGTGAGGGCTGTCTACCCAGGAGCTCCATTTGACGCCAAACTGTGCACATGTGGGGTTAAACACATCAGTCACCTTAGAACCTGACGCTACACCTGACCGGGAAAATTAGGAGTCAACTCAAAAAGTTATACAGATAATCATGAAGACAATGAGAAACTATTTATACCTGGGCAAAAGGCGATTCTCACAGTTTGTGTTGTATTTTCTGCCAAAACTATTTTTCCAATTCAGATGAGGGAGACTACGACGTGAAGCCACACAGCACACGTGAATCTCAAAAAGTGACATGCCAATTTACAGCATATGAACACATTTCAACTTAAAACTAAATCTGATTACTAGACGGGTAAGGTAACAGTAGCTGAAACAGAATTTACCACACTGTGCAACACAGCCAATCATACAGATGAGCAGACTGTTGTAATAAACTGGTGCTGGTCATTTTTCCAGATTTGGAGATTACAAAAACATATGACGTGGTTGTAGAACAGCAGCAGTTATAGTGGTTGTCAGCTGATTTCCAGGCTGCTGGGAGTGCACAGCCTGTGTCAGTGACCCTGCAGTTGTTGCAATGATGGAAAAGTGTCCACTGTAGTGTAGCGGTTTGCGCATTTGCCTTACAAGTGAAAGATCCCTGGTTTGATTACAGGTGGGGACACAAGCCTCTTTCACCATGGAGGGTTGCGTCAGGAAGGGCATCCGGTGTAAAACCTCTGCCAAATTACCAATGCAGATGAATGTGGGGCTAAACTAAGCATGTAGCGAGTGGCAACACTCTCATTAACCCTGATTTAGGACCTAGTGAAATGATTTATTAGAGTTGTATTGGGAAAACGCTGCAGCAGCAGTGCATTGTGGGGGCTGTAGTTTACCCCCAGTTTACTACTCGTGTTTGATGTAAAAAGATTTAAGCACATTTCAGGTGAAATGTTGACATAAAATAAAAACAAAACAGCACATTTATCACTGAAACTGATAATTCCTGTCATTTAGATATCCTACTTGTTGTGTACTTATGTGGGTATGTTAAACAGAATATATTTTTAAACACTAAACCGTTTCAGCTTCCATGTAAGGCAAGACCGCTAACATTAACCCGGGCATGCGAGCGTGAGCGTTTTCTTATTCTCAGCCTTACGACGTGCCTGTGGTGCAGTAGTTAAACATTAGGGAGCATTATCTTATTGAATAGTCACTCTAAAACAAAACCTCACACTCTCGGTTGCTTCTTACCACCATAATGTTACCTACATTTTGCCAGTCGTCCTCTCAGAGCAGTTTCACTCACAGCTGACCTGGGGTAAGTTCTAATTCTTGCTACCCAACTACAGCAGCGTATGACCGTCCATAGCATCTGCTCCTGTGTCAGTTTCCAAGCTGTCAACACTTGTACGTCTGTAACGGGAGGAAACGTTGCTGTGGATCACCCCCACTAGTGTGTGCGCTCATATCTGCTCCCTGCGGATGGGAGTGGTATTACATAAAAACGCAAGCGTATTAAGAAATTAAAGGAAAGACCCGCTCATTTGACTCCTACAGTGAGGCGATCAGGTGGCTCTATAAGCCTGAGTGGGGGGTGGGTTTATTGGTATGGTTTTGCTCAGTGATTTTCCCCTTTTAGGGAAGGGTCATTACAAATTAAGGCAAAATTATTCTTCCATGTTCACTCACCAGCCACTTCATCAGTTACACCTTGCCTTGGTCTGGTGACTGAGGAGGCCATCTGAGTACAGTGAATTCATTGTCATGTTCAAAAATCCAGTTTGAGATGCTCTGATCTTTGAGGTATCCTGGTTGAAGCAGCCACTGGAAGGTTGGTACACTGTGCCCAGAGAAGAATAAACATGGTCGACAACAATGCTCAGTTGGTACTGAGGGGCCCAAAGTGTGCCAAGAAAATCTTCCCCACACCATTACACCACTAGTAGCAGCCTGAACTATTGATGCAGGCCAGAATCGATCCTTACATTCATGTTTATGCAGAACTCTGACCCTACCATCTGAATGTCACAGCAGAACTTGCAACAGGCGTTTTTTCCAATTGGCATGGGGTGTCATCTTCTGCTACTGTAGCAGCATATTTTGGCTATTTGAGTTACTGTTGCTTTCCAATCAGCTTGAAGCGGTCTGGCCATTCTCCTCTGACCTGTGGCATCAACAAGACCTTTTTGCCCAGAGAACTGTAGCTCACTGGATTTTTTTCTCTTTTTCTAGTTGAGCAGGAAAAATCCAAGTAGAACAGCAGTTTGTGAAACACTCAGACCAACCCATGTGGCACCATCAAGCATACCATGTTTAAAGTCACTGAAATCACCCCCCCCCCCTCCATTCTGATGCTAAGTTTTAGCTTCAGCAGGTTGTCTTGACCACATGCACATGCCTAAATGCAGCATTGCTGTCATGTGTTTAGCTGCGATGTTTGTGTTAATGAACAGTTGAACAGGTGTACCTAATGAAGTGGTCAGTAAGTGTATACATAGTCAAGTGATACATAATCGCATGAGACTCACTGGTATAGCTAGTTTTTAAACAATGCTCTACAGTAGCTACTGTCTAAACTTGAGTCATAGCTGAATCATGTAGAAGCAGCTCTGGGAAAGAAGAAAATGGACATAAGCAAACAAAGGAAGATGATGCCAACAAAGCAGTGCAAGTAGTGACGAGTAGTCCTTTACTATACAAGATGAAGGACACACAAGGAGGACAAAATTTAGGATGACCACAAATCACCTGTAGGAGTCAACAAAATGTTGAAAAAAAGAGATGTCATTTTGTCCATCCTTAGAATGCAAGACTGAATCACGCAAATACTTTATCACATTTTATTTACAGGAAAAATATTAACGTTAATTAAAAATTTAACAAAGAGGCCATTTTTTTTTAACAAAATGTTTTATTTTTTCCATTTTTTAAATCCAGGACAACTCATTCAAGGATAATCAAGGCGAAATAAGCACTAATGTTATATCAGATTTTTTTCCATATTTTTTCTTTTTACATTTTGTCAGAGATGGATGGTGAGTTTTATCAGAACTGGTCAA
>VUQH01004908.1:1502-19152 GCA_015106775.1 Etroplus canarensis | reverse complement strand
CAGCGCCTGAAGTGATGTTGGACGGAAGGAATGGCGAGGTCCTTCTCCAGGCCTGGGAACAGAGGCAGTTGATAGCCTTGACACACCTCAAAGGGAGAGAGACCAGAGGCAGAGGAGGTCATAGCATTGTGCGCATACTCAACCCACGGAAGACACTCACTCCAGATAACAGGGTTAGCAGAGGCCACACAGCGCAGAGCCGCCTCCAGTTCCTGGTTGACCCTTTCCGTTCGGCTGTTAGTCTGGGGATGATATCCAGAAGAGAGACTGACAGATGTACCAAAAGCCTTACAGAATGCTCTCCACACCTGTTGTGTGAATTGAGGGCCTCGATCTGATACAATGTCCAAAGGAATGCCGTGCAGGCGGAAGACATGTAGTATTAACAATTCAGTGGTCTGGAAGGCGGACGGTAGCCCGGAAAGAGGAATAAAGTGCACGGATTTGGAGAAATGGTCCACAATGGTAAGAATAGTGTTATTACCATGAGAAACTGGTAATCCAGGGACAAAGTCCAGGGCAATGTGGGACTAAGGATGACCAGGACGATGCAGAACCAAGGACGTCCAGGAACAGGAGGCGGCTGGAGAAGCCCCCTGGGGGTGGGATGAGTGGACTTGTGCTGGGCACAGATGGAGCAGGCAGAGATGTGGGAGCACACGTCCTTCTCCAGTGTGGGCCACAAGAAGGTTTTCTGAAGGTAGGAGAGCACGCGCTGGATCCCCGGATGATGTCCAAATCTGAAGCGTCCACTTCCACAATGAACTGCCGATCCGGGTTTGGGTGATGGAGTACAGGCGCTGAGGTGAACTGATGTTCAGAAGGTTGTTGAAGCTTCTGGACCCCAGCTAAAAGAAACCTTAGAAGAGGTGAGACTGGTTACAGGAGCAACAGTTTTCCTGTAGTCTAGTATGAAACATCTGTAAAAGTTGGCGAATCCCAGGAAGCATTGCAGCTGCTTCCATGTGAACGGCATAGGCCAGTCAACCACCGCTCGAACCTTCTCTAGGTCTGCCTTTAGCTGCCCTCCCTCGATTATGAACCCCAGAAAGCTCACAGTTGGGACATGAAACTCACATTTCTCTGCTTTAACAAACAACTGTTCTCAAGCAGCTGTTGGAGCACCTGACACACATGAGATCGGTGCTCCTCCAGAGTGTGGGAAAAGATCAGAATGTCATCGAGATACACAAAGACAAACCAGTTGAGCCAGTCCCAGAGTACGCCATTGACGAGGGCTTGGAAGACTGCTGGGGAGTTCGTTAAACCAAAAGGCATGACTAGATATTCAGAGTGCCCCAGCGGGGTGTTAAACACCGTCTTCGTTCCCTTCACGAATGCGCACAAGGTGGTATGCATTGCGAAGGTCCAATTTGGAAAAAACAGTAGCTCCCTGTAGAGATTTGAAAGCAGAGATTAATAGAGGCAAAGGATTTTGATTCTTGATCGTGATGGTATTCAACCCACGGTAATCTATACAAGGACGGAGTGATTTGTCTTTTTTCTCCTGAAAGAAGAACCCTGCCCCGAGGGGAGAAGAGGAGGAGCAAATGATGCCGGCAGTTGGAGATTCAGAGATGTATTTTTCCATCGCCTCCCTCTCAGAACGAGACAGGTTATACAGATGGCTCGTGGGCAGCGGAGCTCCAGGTAATAAGTCTATGGCACAGTCATAAGCTCAAGCCTTACAAAACACTTCAGCCAACAGGTGGTATCCCTTGCATAGTTTCCACCGGCACCCTGTTGGCTAACGGCACCAGAGGTAGTCGCTAACAGCGGGCCTCTACTGAACTGACATGGAAGTCTTATTATCAATCCATATATTGATTTGACAAAGATTTTACGCTAGATGCCCTTCCTGACACAACCCTCCCCATGTACTCGGGTTTGGGACCGACATTTAGAGTACACTAGGTTGTGGCTCCTCCCACCCCTATCAGAGTTGTGTCTGCTTCTTTCTGCTGCCATGTAATATTAAAAGTACTGTATATATAAATAATTGTGAATGCTCATGTTGTCAAGAATATTTTTAGAGATCTGGGGACTGTTTAAGCCTGTTTGAATTGAGTACGTCTGCTTTTTTGTTCTGAATAGCTGTCTGTGCCATGCACTTTCCCCCCCTCAAGATGTCTTTTAATGTACAAGAGATACAAGCAGGATTTTCCACAAAAGAAGATCCAAGAGAACACCTGCATTTGATTTCTGGGCCTGCAATTTGCCTCATTAGCTGTATATTCAATTAGGGTACACATCCCCTGCATTATATGGCTAACAAGTGGGTCAAACACTCAAGACACTTTGAAGAGCTTCTATCCCTGGCCTCATGTTTGATACCAGACAACTGGCTGAAGATTATCATCAAACACTTGAGACTGATCTCAAGCTAAATGAGTGACAATGACTTTCTGATTAAATATTCCTCATCTTACATCCTACTGACCTCAACAACTTGTTCATATTATACAAGCCATATCTGCCACACAGAGTACTCACCACATAAGAGCCTGCATCATTGTTGCTCAAGATATTAAGAATGTAAGTAGCAAAAGGAGAAACAGTGAGATGAGAAGATTCTGTCAGAGAATAAAATGCATCTTCATTAGCAGTTAAAAGATGAAGAGTAGGAAATAAATCAAAAGAATAAACATCAATGAAAGTCAGTAGATTACAGTGGATCAAAAGACACGGAGTTACCTTAACGGAAATAAGCCTCACTTCCTGTACAAGTGAAGCAGTCTGTCATTAGGCTGCCAAAACAAAACCATCAGATAGATAGCAGGAACAATAGATGGGCCACAGCACAGACTGGTAAATTCTGAAAAAGAATACATTAATGAGCTTGGACAGATAATAAGGCCTGGACATCCACAGAACCCACGCAGAAAAGAAAACATCTCAACATTCAGCCACATTCTCCAGAACGCAGGCTTATCCAGAGTGCAAATTATGAAAAAAATTAATAAATAAACCCAAGGGGGTAATATTATTTATTACTGCTTTCAATGTAACATTTAGAGAATAATTACATACTTCAATTATACAAGTTCAGAACTTAGACATATAACCACAGGGTTTACAAGAATATTGCCATTTTTATTAAATTAATAAAATATTCAAGAGTTGAATGTTTTCTTCTTGCAAACAAAGGGAAGCCAATCAAACATAGCAATACAAATGGTAAATGCTATATTAAAATGCCACAATTACATCACCTTTTCACTTAGTGCCATTCAGCCAGCTGTGTCACTTAATTTCCACAGGCCTATTTAATTACCAGAATCACAGACAGTGCTTTAAAAGGGGTTGAAAAAACCACCGGCACTCCTTCTGTTCTGGCCCTAACCCAGAGGAGAGGGGTCAGCCGTGGGGGAAGAGACACTGAAACCTTTAGTTCTCCTTCTCTGCGCTGTACTGGAGGAGAAAAGTACCTGGAGGTACCTTTGCTCAGGCAAAACCACTGCACCAGGCTTTGGTTCCGTTTTGGTTAAGTTTCGTATGGTTGCTAGATGGGATCTGGATCATCCCGCATTACGTGAGGTTAGTTTATGTAGACTCCAGTGAAGCTGGATAGTCAATGCAACGGAGACATCAGGCAGCACAAGTTTTGAACCTGGAGAGGCACTAGTTGGCTTTAGTATTGGAACTAAAATGGCAACAGCAAGCGCTGACTCAAAAATGATTGAGGTGGCCACAGACCCTGCATGAATATTTGGTCCTGGGACTGATCAACTGTGGGAGTGTCTTGGGGTTAGTCAGCCATAGGAGGAGCTTGGGTTTTGGGGGTAGCTGTTCTTAAAACAGGAAAGGCATCAGCTATATAAGTGGGTGGGAAAATAGCAGTATAATTTTTTTAAAATTTTCCAGTACTGCATCTATGAAAAGCAAGAGGATGAAGAGCTGGTCCAGTGTTCCAAGACCAGGATGAAAATCATATTGTTCCACCAACAGACAAACTCTCCTCGCTAGCACCTTGGCATAGACCTTCCCTGGGAGGATAAAGAGTATGATCCTCTGAAGTTGGAACAGACACTCTGGCCCCCTTTCATGAAGAAGAGAACCACCACCCCAGTCTGCCAGTTCAAATGCGCTGCCTCTGACTTCCGTGCAACATTGCAGAGGCATGTCAACCAAGAAGGCCCAACAACATCCAGAGCTTTGAGGAATTCAGAGTGAACCTTATCCACCCACAGAGCTCTGCCTTCAAGGTGCTGTTAGCTTCCTTAGTGACCCCCCCCAGTGATGGGCAAGTCATCCCCCTTGTCACCAGACTCTGCTTCCTCTAATGGAAGGTGTGTCAGTGGGACTGAGGAGATCCTCAAAGTATTCATTCCACTGCCTGACTATATCCCCAGTTGAGGTCAGCAGTGCTCTATCCCCACCAAACATAGTGTGAACAGGAAGGTGTTTCCCCCTCCTGAGTCGTCTAACAGTTTGCAGAATTGTCTCGAGGATGTCTCAAAATTTTGCTCTATGGCCTCACTGAACTCCTCCCACACTCAAGTTTTTGCTTCAGCAACTCTCAGGTCCACATTCCACTTGGCATGCCGGTACCTGTCAACTGTGTCTGGAGTCTCACAAGCTGACCAAGGTCTACAGGACTCCTTCTTCGGCTTGACACCTCCCATCACCTCTGGTGTCCACCGTCTGGTTCAGGGGTTACCTCCACAACAGGCAACATCCATAGCTACTTTGAGCTACTCGAGGAACAGGGTCCATTCAGACTCAGTGTCCCTAGCCTCCTTCAGAATGCCATTGAAGTTCTGCTGGAAGTGGAAATTTGGGCCTCTGTTAGATGCTTCCAGTGCACCTTTACTATAAATTTGGACACAGCAGGCCTGTTTGGCATCCTCCACCACTACCTGATCCAACTCATCACCTGGTGGTGATCAGTTGACAGCTCTGCTACTCTTCACCAAACTGTCCAAAACATATGGCCACATAGCTAATGATACAATTACAAAATCAACTGCTGACCTGTTACCTAGGGTGTCGGTGTTGTGCACTTATGGACACCCTTATACTCAAACTAGGTGTTCATTATGGACAAATTGTGATTAGCACAATAGTCCAATATCAGAACACCAGTCAGGTTCAGACTGGACAGGCCGTTCTTCCCAGTCACACCCCTTCAGGTTACACTATCATTGCCTGTGTGTTTCATTGCCAGTTGGAGAATTTTCCAGCACCCCACTCAGGGACTTCAAGAAGACCAGGTACTGTGGCATATAAGTGCAAGAGATAGTCAGGGCCCATTACCTGACCCAAAGGTGCAGGGAAGCAACCCTCTTGGGGGACAAAAGTATACCCACCTCTGAACAAGGGCAACTCTAGAGTGGCACAGAGTCCAGCACCTCTCCAGGAGACTGGTTCCAGAACCCAGGCCCAACTCTAGTCAGTATCTCTCAACCTCATGTACAAGCTCATGCTCCTTTCCCACCAGAGAGGTGACAGTCCACATCTCTAAAGCCAGTTTTGACAAGCAGGGATTGGACTGCCAGGGCCTTTGCTGTTAACCACTGCTTGATCTACACCCAACCCCACAGTCCCTCTTGTGGGCTCACCATCCACAGGAGGTCAGGCCTATGTAGCTCTTCAGGACTAGACCCGACCAGGCCCAATGGGTTACAAGCCCAGCCATTTTGATGTGATCTTGGACTTTTGGACCCCACTCTAAATTCCTTCTATGGTTTTGCCGTGGTGGCAAGCAGATGCAAATAAAAGAATAGGTTGTAAAATTGAACATAGCATTTTTTTTAACAAAAAATATATGTCTGTGAGCGACTACATAACAAGGCTCTATACACCCAAGCAAAGCGGGCCTAATTTGCGCAACCTCTATGTGTTCACTTGACAGAATAAAGCCGAGCTCATGTGGAGATGCACTTATTTGCAACACTATATTGGTGAAATGAACCTTTATTAAAGAGCAATATTCTCCATATACCACCTGCTAGTCTCATAATGAGAGAGGATTTAAATGAGGGAGAGGCACTCTTTTCTTCAGCGGCTGCCTGTTTCTTTTCATCACTGAGCGCTTCATAAAATACAATGATGAAGCAGCGAAAGAGAGAAGAAAGAGAAAATGATGTACCGCACAATGAGCCATTTTTCACTGCCAAGTTTAACAAGGTGGAATTTTTAGAAGTAATGACCATGTTAAACAAAAGAAGAGTTTTCCTCTTCTGTTCTGAATAGATAAAATATAAGAAACAGGTAGGCAGATAACAAAGCCAGAGAGTATTTCACAGTAAAATAGTTCCATATTCTGTAGACCTGTTACATTGTAGCTTATAGCCTTTAAATTTCTGATTCTGTTATGAATTTCATTAGTATCCATAGAGCTAGCCCTACAACTAGAATGGATTAAACACCAAATATATATATATGTGTATCGAAGCTGTGCCCCTACTACTCACAGTACCTGAGTAAAAGCAAAATACAGTATGCCATAAGTATAACATACCTAACTGTAATGCTTGTCTGCAGCGCTGTGCTCAGGCAGAATTTAAAGCAATGTGGGAAAAAGAGCCTTTGAAGCTTAGCAAAAACAATTCCTGGAGTGAAAGTCATCTTTATATTAGCAAACTACAGGAAGTAATCCAGCAAATTTCATCCTGTGGATTCTTCTAATACCTACAAAGGCTTGCATCAAGTAAAATACATGGCAAGTGGCCGTGATGAAAGCTTTTAGTATATGAAACATCAGTCTGACAAAATGAAATACCCACTGATCCCCCAGATCATTAAGAAATGAACAAAGAGTACACAGACACATTTTAATTATGGTCCATATGTTGGAACTGAGGGGATAAGGAAAACTGTCTGTCTCATATTGTGGATGAGACAATCATCTTAGTTATCCCGATGAATGTTTGTCACTTTGTGTAATGTGCAACTACAGTAAATGAAAATATTCATCTAAACACACACACACAAGCTTTTATAATTATTTATTACAGGAGCTACCGCGAATGTGCTCGCGTTCAGCTCAGCACGTTTTCCGAACTCTTCAGAAGCAAATACCTTCCAAAGCAACTGTTTCTCTTTTAAAATGAGAAAAAGAAAATTCCTGTGCATCATATGTTTAGTTGACCAAACAAATTAGTTATTGTTTCAGAGCTGTGGCAGAACCAGCTAATTCCTGAACAGAAATGCCAGTAACAAATTGTTTGGAGTTCGTTGTGAGTTATAATGATTATGCTCAAAACAACTGGATTTTCAATGTACCAAAAGTGAGCTGAAACTGATGTTCAAATGGAAGTGTGGATTTGTACATGGGTGTGTACTGTAACAGGAAAAGTTCCATTTATTCCTTTAACTTTAAAGCTTGATTTCAAACAAACAAAACAAAGAATGAAATATTAATAAGAATAAGATTAATAATAACATGTAAAAAGTACTAAGAAGAGGTGTAAGGTTATTTAATTCCACCTCCACTGTATTACTGAATAAATAATAATAATTAGTTTACTGCCTGTTTATGTCTTGTCCTGTTATTTTTAATTATTTATACACCCAGTAACACACACACACACACACACACACAAAAGACATGTTTACAGTTATATACAAACACCTACACATACGCATGCACTGTACATGTGCATACATACACATATAAATCAAATATAAATGACTGGTGAGAACAGCAGGTCAAGCCCCTCCTCCTCACTGTACCTTGTGAAAAACATTTTAAACTGGGTCACGCTGGGACTTTACTCGGTATGTTCCACAGCTTCACTCCACACACACACACACACATACATACATACACTCATGTTGTACACAGAGATGTTTTAAATGTAACTCCCCTCTAAAATGATATCCCCATGTTTTTGAATGTTGGTAGGGTAGCAATAATAAGACTAATGAAATAAAATTAATAAACAGATAAATAGATGGATAAAATGGAGTCCATAAGAGATTTATTACTCTAATATACAGAAACGCCATGTGATGAGCATCTAGCAGTTGCACTAATATGCACAAGTTGCAGTAATAGTTAAAAAAATAAAAGCAGCAGCAGTATTTAACAACAGCAGCATTTTGTGTGCTAACGGGATTAAGTACAATGTTACAGACAGATCTGCATGAAAATTTTACTGGGAGTGGGACTCGGTCCAAGGAAAACATTATTACATTTTGAAGTTGATCCAGATCCAGATCTGGATCCAGGAATTTTTTGAAGGATTCTTTAACATTGTGAGATAGAGCTGTTGAGCTTTTGCTAAGGTATGCAGTCTTGGACTGCGCTTATTAATAATCAGTGAAATGGCCTGTTTATAAATGATGCCTTGGCTGACTGTTTGTGAAGTTCTAACAGTTTAAAGCAAGAACACATGGCATCTCTACCTTTAAGGTCAGGTTTAAAATGTTCCTTTTTGACCAAGCTTATAGTAGGCCTGGATCAGGTGACCAGTAGTAAGCCAGGCTGCTGGTGGTCAATGGACTGGTATTTATATAGCACTTTTCTACCCTGACTGAGCACTCAAAGTGCTTTCTACTACACCCATTCACACCCTGATGGATGCATCAGGAGCAATTTGGGGTTCAGTGTCTTGCCCAAGGACACTCAGCATGTAGACTGGAGAAGCCAGAGATCAACCCACAAACCGTCTTGTTGAAAGACAACCCACTGTACCTCCTGAGCCACAGCCACCCTGATGATGGACAGATCTTTTCACTCCCCATGCATTTATTAGTTACTGCTGCATGTCATTAAATGATGGCTTCTCTCTCCCATAGTCTGTGTCTCTTATTGCTCTCCTTTCTCTCGTCTCTCTCCCCTCACCCCTAACCGGTCGAGACAGATGGCTGCCCCTCCCTGAGCCTGGTTCTGTTGGAGGTCTCTTCCTGTGAAAAGGGAGTTCTTCCTTCCCACAGTCACCAAGTGCTGGTCATAGAGGATGGTGTGATTGTTGGGGTTTTCTCTCTAACACTGTAGTATCTTTACCGTACTGTGTGACGCACCTTGAGGCAACTTTTGCTGTGAATTGGCGCTGTATAAATAAAACTGAATTGCACCGAGTTGAGTTGATTTGAACTGAACTGAGTTTAAATGCAGTGATGGACTGGCGACCTGTCCAGAGTGTACTCCACCCTATGGCAGCTGGCATAAGCTCCAGCAATCCCCACAACCTTTAACTGTATATACTGAAAAAAAAAATAGATTGATGGACGAATTTAAATACATCTCCACATATGCCACAAGTGGTAATGGGATCTGGCTATAAACACATAACCGACCATATGTAAAAACTGTCTAAGTAATAGAGTCTAGAGTTTGCATAATCAGTGTGTCTTGGGTGCATTCACACCTGTACTTAGAGCTTTCCACTTGTAATCAGATAACCAAGATGCATGTTAATACCTGAGGTAAACCAGGCCAATGTGATCCAGATATTTTTACCTCTGATTATAATTAACTGAAAAATACTTTATTATATCATAATATTGCTTTTTAAAAATAAACATAAAAACCCAAAACCAACTACGAAGGAAAATTTGGACATTTGGTAAATTCATTCGTTTAGATACTGGACGTACCTTCTTACTGGAGATGTTCCACTATGTGTTCCAATGACTTGAATGTGATCTGTGATTCTGTGTCAGATAAAAATGTCTATGTACACCACTTTCATTGTTGCTTTTAAAATGGACAGGTTTACTCAGGCCACACATGCACTGAACATAACTATCCTTTGCCCACTACCTGTCATTTGGAGTATAGAGCACTGCAGAAGTCCATTTGACAGTTATATCTTGCTTGCCATGACATCTCATTTATCCTATGTAATCATAATTCCCTTTTACACAACCTGCCCTAATGCAGGCTCTCCCCTCCCCCAGCTCTTTGCTCTGACATCCTTCCATCTCTCTAATCTTTCCATTCCTGTCATGTCAGATCTTAGTGGATGCCACGGGTCAGTGCTTTACTTTCTGAAGAGACTCCACTATTCACTTGGGAGCAGAGTAGGAATTTACATCTCATGGCAGAGTTTTCCCCTCCATTTGTTATAATGTCAGGTCACTGCACTGCTCAGCTAGCAGAGAGGGAAAGATAATGGCTTCAACGCACACCCTCCCAATTTATTACACACTCACTGGCTCTGACCTTGTCTGCAGTTTGGGATGTGTTCAGATTTTTGTCAGCTGCACTACTTTAACTTGCCAGTTAGCTGGTTGGCTAACTGTGGTGCCAATCCTAGCTGCTTCCTGAAATCATGCCTGCTATTATCATCCTTTGGGAGTGAAGTGATTTTAATTCAGTCTGCAATATTTTTTTCAGACAGACATAAACTGGTCGGTGGACCTGCAGCATATTTCACACCAGCAAAACCAATTAGCATAATTATGTAGGGCTGCTTTGATCTAAATAATCTTCTACACAAAATGGGCAAACATGGTAGTTTTACCTGGCAAAAGTCCAAGTGAATCTATTAATCAATCAGTCAATATATTAATACATTATGGTGACCCAAGTAAGGCTAAACTGTCCTGCCACTACCTGCCGCTGTGGGCATGTCAGGAGGTGGAGCCTCTTGTTCGATTCCTGGCAGTGTACCTCCAATGTCAAAATGTTCTTTGGTGCTAAAACTGCAGACTTTTCACAAAGGATACTTAACTCTTTAGTTACACATTTCAATAAACTGCAATAAAATGAATAGTTTTTCAATGTGAGGGGTTCTCTGAAATAGATGTTAACTGACTGTACTGGTGATGATTCTCTTGAATAAATAAATCCAAAATTAATTAAGCCTTTTGCAGATGGCAGCAGACTGCCTTCAAATGAAATGAAAGGGTATATTTTAACCATGATATTTTGCTAAACCAAAGAGCTGAAAATGAACTGCCTCGAACTCTGTTGGTATGCCCCTGCCTTAAATCTGATGTTCTATGACCTTCTACCCCACAATCTCATAAATGCCATCAGATGTTCTACTCATCATAGGTATTAACCACACAAAGTTCCAAAAGAAGAGCCAGCAAACAAGTCAGCTCCTGTAGTGGTAAATTTTGTAACAGACAGATGGACAGATGCACAGACCTCCAAAATGTCCTCAGTTCTTGTGCTCATTCTGGTGATTAAACATACAAGCATTGCCAAGGATCCAGCAACCCAGTCAGCTCCTATGGTAGCAACAATATTTTCAGTGTCATTCGTATGACCTTGACCTTTGGCTCCATCACCTCAAAAACATTATAAGTTTTATGCCCATCACAGGTATTACCACACAAAGTTTGGTAAAGATCCAGAAGCCCAGTCAGCTCCCGTAATGGTAACCAGATTTGTAACTGATAGAAGGACGGACAGACAAGCTGAGAACATAGTGCACATAACATAAAATAAAATGTATGTACCTTCAGCTGCTCCCCTGTACTTTCCCCAAGGGATCGCCACAGCAGATTAATCTGCATCATTAATTTGGATGAGTTTTTACACTGGATGCCCTTCCTGATGCAGTCCTCCATAGTGAGAGGGGCTTGTGTCTCTACTTGGAATTGAACCAGGGACCTTTCACTATATGAGAAGAGTGGAACTCCCAGACTGTGGTTTGTGTCGAGTGTGTGCATGTCCAAGTGTCTCTCATATCATGTACTGTCAGCCCTGATTTAATGCATTCATGTTTCTTTATAGCTGTACTGAACTGACTATAAAAGACTGTGAACAATTTTGTTTCCTTCTGCAAAAAAGCAGAACTCTGAGTATGATTATTTCATATCTTATATATTGTCAGATATGCTCTGTACAGTTTGATTCATATATAAAAGACTATATATCCCTTTAACATGTAAAAATGTGTAAAATATGTGAAAAAGATAATAATCTTTGTCTTTATTAAACCAGAAAACTTTTGTCTTTTACATACTAATGGTTCATTTTGCACTTGGCACTGCAAACATTTATTATAGGAAGAACAACACATGAACCTCTTTATTCCAATTCAACAATGTACCAGCAGGGGAATTTCCTCAGAAGGCTGTTAGAGAAACCTTTGCTCAGCTGATGGTAGGATTGTCTTCTGCGTTCATGTTCTTGATCCTCTGCTTCTTTTCCTTAGTTTCTATGGATTTAGTAAGTTTTCATATATTTTATTAGACTCATTGTTCTAATTTTAAAATGCCCGTGAGAAAAAGGTCCATAAAACACTTTTATACTTCAGCACATATTAAACAGCTTTGAGAGGCCACCACAGTACCAGAGTATTATTAAAATGGCTTTGTCATTTCTACCACTGTGCATGTATATTTCAATTGACAACAAAAAAGTTCATAAAAACCTGAGAGTTTGCGTTTGCTTTTTTCTATTATGTATAGCAGCTGCAGTTGCTTAGAAAATTATTCCGTCCCTTTGAATCCAGTCCATCCTCTATGCCTGCCTTCTTTCTCCTAAATGATTGTGAGAGCGCTGTGTGGAGGCAGACAGATCCCCTCCTGAGAGGGTCTATGTGATTAATGATCTGGAAATGCCTTATCTTTTCATGTGATTAAATAAAATTGAATGGATTTTTACATTTTATAATAAAGTGACTCCACAGGGCTAAGATGACATTGTGACATGCTTGAGATGCTCTGTGTGTGTGTGTGTGTGTGTGTGTGTGTGTGTTTTGAAAGTCTGAAAGTGCTCTAGGCTGCTGGTTTTGTGAAGCAGAAAACAACAGTTTGTCACCATCCAGTGACACTACCTGCCAGAACTGTGTGAATGCCAAACAAGACCTGCTGGCAGCACAAACAAAGTTTCCTTTCAATTTCCTGAGAGTCTAATTGGGCGCTGGAGCGTTGTTGTGAGACACTCCATCTGAGTTTGTGTGCTTACAAGAGGAGTAGTTTGTTGATTATATACATTATAAAGTGACAAAACTCTGTGACTTTGCACACAGTAAAATTAAATTTGTCTCCTGTCACTCAAGATTTATAACAGACCTAAAGCTTAATTACTGCTGGTTCATGACTGGCTGACAGCTGCACCATCACCAAAATCAATATTTTGTCCACTTCAAGTGTCACAATACTTTTATTTGTTTGTTTGTTTGTTTGTTTGTTACAACCAACTTTGAGCATCGTGAGATATATTATATTTTCTAGAGCAAAACTGGACCATTTGACTGTCACTGTTGTAGAGTAATCGGAACAAGCATTAGGACTTAGAATCTTTGATCTATTCCATCAGAATTCCCTGGATTATGCATAATATGTATAATTTTGAGGGTCATATCATGACATAGTATAACTGGTAGGTCAAAACAAATTTTCCAATGAAAAGGTTTCATTTTTATCTATATTTTGATACTAGGCTCATCTTCCAGTCATGATTTCTTCACAGTTATTTTCTAATGTATTCAAATGTAACATTTGTGATTGTAGTCGTACTGCTGCCATGAGATGAAGAAATAACATTAGCATTCAAATGTTCTATATAACAGCTTGGACACTGATCAAAAAGCTGAGGGTCTTGTCTGGGGGGAGTGTGAGCAGAATGAATATTGCTGAAGCTGAGTGAAGGGGTCCAGGTCGATGTGGGAATACTCACATGTCTGATATGAACTCAAGTGGTGTGTGCATAACCAATGAAAGTGCATTTGATAGCACAGCACCATGATCTGTATGGTTGACCCCGTAGCATGTTCTTTGCATCTTATACTTGATGAAAGACTGTTGGCTGGCTGTATGGACGTTCTGTCAAGCCTTCAGACAACTCTTAAGGCAAAGGCATGATTTGCTCCAGAATGTCAGCAAGAAAGGAGAAAGACAAGAAGTGCAAGAAACATTACTGGAATCCCCCAAACCTATGTGAGGTACAGCAGGACCACTTTCCTCAGTTAGATCAGATCAGCAAATCAAAACGGATGTTTTCAGGACTAAAATGCAGAAAGAGAATCTGCGCTTACAACTTCCGCTCATTCATTACCTGCTGGAGTACAAAATGGAGCACAGAAGACAGCTTTGTCCTCAATCATTGTGCAAGAGGAGAATTCCACATTTTTCACCTTCCAGTGGTGGAATAACTACTAACCTTCCTCGCAGCATCGATCAAACACTGTGCATCACTGCACTTTGAAAAGAAGGTCTCTCTTCATCAACATCAAACCCATTTGAGCAGAAAAACTGCAGTGTCTAAATGATGTTTACACTTCTGCTCTGATGTCCCTACTTAGTGATATAGCTACTCTGCCCACTGTATTTCCCTCAGCCAGCCTGCACAGGAAAGATTAATGATCCTGTGCTGCCAGAGCCCAATAACATTATGTGACATTTACAGAAGGATAAAAAGCAAAGGCTTAAACACAGCAATTTTCAAAGGTCAGCCATTTGTAAGTTTAGAGGGAATACAGTTTGGTGAGTGACTGAGGAAACAGAATTTTCAAAGGCTTACTATTGTCTTTATTTGTGTTGTGGTGGGATTTTGATAAAGAAACAATATCTGCATACTGCGATAGGCATTTCATTTACTCAAGACTACTCATTTATTGGTCTCACTAGGTGTTCATAAAGCAGCAATCCAGCAAGTCCCAGAGGTGCTGGAGTAACGCTGATGCTGGGCACACCTCACAATGAGCACCTTTGCATCTTTATTTCATGCTAAAACCCGACAAAGTCTGCCAAACATTGCAGCTGAAAAAACAGTGCAACTGCTCAGGTGAGCCTTGCAAATAGACAAGCTACATGTCACTACATCTACACTGAGGCCTGATGCAAGAGCTGATACCAAACAGTGTTCTTCTTCATTTTAACCATTAGAGAAATCAAACTGAACAGACGTATCGTTCAGTATGGAAACTTTAATAAGTGGTGAGAATTATTTAAAGTGTATCCCTCCTACTGACCTCGCAATAATTATGTCATATAAAACATCAGCATGTCTGTTAGACCCCATCCCTACAAGGCTGTTCAAAGAAGTTTTACCATTCATTAAGGCTCCTATTTTAAACATCAACTATATTTTTCTTTGTTCTTTTTCAGTTAAAGGTTTGGGTGAATTTACATGCCAGGGATTTTCTCTCTCTCTCTCTCTCTCTCTCTCTCTCTCTCTCTCTCACTCGCTCTCTCTCTCTCTCTCTCTCGTGCACAGACCTCTTCAGGTCACCCATTAGATTTTCAGTTGGATTTAGGCCTGGGCTCTGGCTGGGCCAATCCAAAACCTTCATTTTCTTCTGCTTTAATTCCTCTCGAGCTTCAGCTCCTGGCCAACATCTGAAGGTTTTGGGCTACAGTTGACTAGTGGAACTGTGAAAATTCACTCCAACTTGACTAAGGCCCCAGCTCCAGCTTAAAAAAACAAAGCTTGATGCTGCCACCACCATGCCTTGGGTATGGTGTTTTTCTGATGATGCGTAATGTTGTTTTTGTGCCAACAAAACCTTTCGGCATTGTAGCCAAAAAGTTCAGCCTTGGTTTAATCAAACCATAAAACATTTTCCTACATGCTTTTGAAAGACTTAATAAGTTTTTCTTTTCTTTACTTTTTTGGCCAAATTTATCCAGGCCTGGATGTTTTTCTTTGTAAGAAAAAGCTTCAGTCTTATGACCCTACCTCACAGTCCATTCAAATGAAGATTGTTGAACATGTTCTGCACAACCAGGACTTGAATTTCCTGCAGCTCCTTCAGTGATGCTGCAGGCCTCTTGGCAGCCTCCATGAATAGTTTTCATCTGGCCTTTCTATCAGTTTTGGTTTTTTGTTTTTTTGGGTTTTTTATAGTTAGGGCTTAGTTATGCTGCAATAGGTTTAGGCTGCTGGGGGGCTTCTTATGATGTGCTGGGCATTTCTTCTCCACCCACCTCTTTTCACTCCCCCTGCTGCATGTCATTAAATGTTGTCTTCTCTCTCCCATAGTCTGTGTCTCTCTTTGCTCTCCTTTCTCTCTTCTCTCTCCCCTCACCCCCAGCCGGTCGAGGCAGATGGCTGCCCCTCCCTGAGTCTGGTTCTGCCAGAGGTCTCTTCCTGTTAAAAGGGAGTTCTTCCTTCCCACAGTCACCAAGTGCTTGCTCATAGGGGATTGTCCTATTGTTGGGGTTTTGTCTCAAATACTGTAGTATAATAATACTACTACTACTACTACTCATAATAATAATAATAATAATAATAATACATGTCTAGCACTTGGCCAGTATGCCTCTGCCTTAAATCTGACCCTGTCAAGGTCCCTGGGTATTGTTATGGGATTTTGTTGTATTTTATGTATTTACTCTGTTTTCTCACTTCTTGGTTTCCAGTCCAGTTTGGGATCACTTGGAAATTCTCTTATTTTCCACTGAAACACGCATGAAATTAGTTTGAATAGGAAATACAGGAAATAAACAGGAAATGCCAACATTGTCAGAAATCTTGCTGAATGCTTGTTCTTTAAATATTGCTGACACATTTTGGAGGTCTGCTTTAGGTCATTATCCTGTTGTTGGATGAAACTGGCCCCAATCAAGTGCCGTTCATCAGGGTAAGGCGTGGTGTTGCAAAATCCTCTCATAGTTTTACTTCCACTTTGTACAAATGTCCTATTTTACCACCTCCAAAGCACCCCAGACCATCACACTACCTCCACCATGCTTGACTGATGGCATTAAGCACAGTTCTTGGATCTTTTCATTTGTTCTGTGTCTCACAAAGGTTCTTTTGTTTGATCTGTTTGATCTGAAGACCTCAAAAAGACTAATCTGTCCATAACACCGTCTTCTTTCAGCATTCGGTGTCTGTGCTCTTTTGCCCAACTCAGTCTTTCCTTTTTATTGGCCAGTCTGAGATATGGCTTTTTCTTGGTAATTCTGCTATGAAGTCTAGCATCCTGAAGTCACTTCTTCACTGTTGATGCTGACACTGGTGTGTGACGGGTACTATTTAGTGCAGCTGCCTGCAGATGACCTGTGTGTGTTAAACTACACACTCTCAGATATTTGTCTTCTTACATACTTGTGCATCAGGGCCTTCCCCTCCTTTTTTTTGTCCTTCTTAGAGCCAGTTTGTGCTGCTCTCTAAAGGGAGTAGTTAACAGCATGGTAAGAGATTTTGAGTTTCTTTGCAATTTCTCACAGTGAATAACCTTTCTTTCTGAACAAACAAACAACTACTGATGCTTCAGATACTAAACTTACCTAAACAGTGCCATGTTCCTTTTTTGCTCCCTTATTAGTACAACAGGTTTCAGCTGTGCAACACAAATGCAAAATGGTTTTCTTATAAGCAATTAGCCTTATAAAATGATTAACTTGGATTAGCAGCCATACCAGGAGATTGATGCAGAGGACTGATCTTTGCTGATAATAGGCTTCTATGCAAAAATATAGATCATTCTTTAAAAATCATCTGAGTCATTTGAATTGCTTGTGAAATGAATACAAAAAATTGTGAAATGCATAAAAATGTGTTTCTCTTTGAAAAACAATAAAATTTGCAAGTGGTCCCAAATTTCTGAGTGGTAGTGTACTTAAACTGGCAGTGTTGTGGCAATTTTTTTGAATTTTTATGAATCATAATTTGTATCCATTTTTGTTTTTTCTTTAAAACAGTGAGACTATACTTAGCTAGTTTTGCTATGTAAATCGCTAATTAATTTTACTTTTGGAAAAGTTTGGAAAAGTGATTATTTTGGTAACTTTTGGACCCTCCCATTATTTAAGGGATTAAGAGCACGCTAGGGTGGGTGGTGGAGATGTT
>VUQH01004905.1:0-11150 GCA_015106775.1 Etroplus canarensis | reverse complement strand
TTGCATCCACTATCCCACCACCAAGTCTCCTTGTCTTCTTTCCTCTGTCCAGAGGACACACCAAATACCTTCTTAACTATTTCTCTCACCACCTCAGCTGTAGTTTCCCAGTCATGTGGTAACTTGTCACTACCACCCAGAGCCTGTCTCAACTCCTCCTTGAACTCTGTGCAGCATTCTTCCTTCTTCAACTTCCACCATTGAATCCTTGGCTCTACCTTCACTCACTTCCTCTTCTTGCTTCTTCTGTCTGATGCTCTCTTCACCTCCAGAACACTCTTCACATACTTTTCCTTCAAGATTTACCCCAACTCCACCATGGTAGAAGAGTTGAAAGTCCCTACTCTGACCTCCACCCTCCTAGAAGGAGTAGTATAATAAAGAAGTATAATAAAAACAAGAACAAAAATGTCCTTTTCGTCTCAGATAAAGAGTTCTCCAGAAGAAATCGAGTGACTAACAAGAACCCTCTTTGCTAATATCAGGGTCAGCATACAGAGGAGGCACAAACCACTAAAGCTCCTAGCAATAACTCTGCAAACGAAGATAATTGTTCATATTCAGGGCTAGACACATACAGATACAAGTGACTGCATGCATAAACTGTATTTTCCATAACAGTACTTAGGTCCATAGGTTATTCAACAATGACATAATGCTTTTCTAATTTTCCCCTGTACTCCACAGTGTTTTTTGAATCAAATATAAGTGAAGTGCCGAAAAAGTATTGGACTAACTGTTCAGGAATTACAGACATTTTTATACACAATCCCTTATTTTCAGTCCCTCAAAAGTAATTGGTTAAATGAACATTTTAACTATAAGGATTGGTTATATCTGTGAGTTCTATACTCAGATAATTACTGACTACAAATGACTTTCATCCAAGTATTGAAAACAAATACTTTGCCTCCTCCCTTGAGATGCTTTGCCAAGCCTTTACTGCAGTCGCCTACAATTGCTACTTGTTTGTGGGTCTCTCTGCCTTCAGTTTTGTCTTCAGTCACCAAAAAGCTTCTCTACTGGGTTGAGATTAGGTGACTGACTTGGACATTGAAGACTATCCCATTTCTTTGCCTTTACCAATCAGTATTGTAGTATTTGGCTGAATATGAGCTGACAGTATAGCCCTGTAGAGTTAAAAATTCCTTCTACTATTTCTATCACCAGTCACGTCATCAATAAACACTGAGTGACCCAGTTCTTTTGCCAGCCATACATGTGCATGCTGTAACACTGGTGAAGCAGTGCTGTGGTTTGGGCATATATGGCTGCCAGTGCAACCAAGTCACTGGGTTTTATTGTTGATGTGACTGCTAATGCAACAACAGAATGAATTCTGAAATGTACAGGGATATACTCTCTGCTTAGATTCAGTCAAATGCTTCTACGATTCTATGAGGCTTCATAGTACGAATGGCTAATGACTCAAAACATACTGAAAAAGCATACCAGGATTTCCTCAAGGCAAAGAAATGAGATATTCTTCAATGTCCAAGCCAGTCGCCTGATCTTAGCCCAATAGAACAACTTTTTAAGTTATTAAAGAAAAAACTGAAATGATAGCAATGATGAAATTAAAACAATAAAAAATGGTTAGCGGAATAATAGAAATCAATGGATTTCTGCCCCATCCATCCTTGGAAAAGACATTTAATTTGTCCACATCTGTTACTTTGGTTAGTAACAGATAACCGTTTTTATGACATTAACCTTTAAAGTGGAAAACCAAAATATAAAGTGAAAGGTGAAAGTATTCTAAAGCAATTTCTGAATGAACATATTTTAAATTGAGGTATCCTTTACTTTTTTCATTTTTATAAACTTTCATTTTGTTTTCATCTCACCTCTTATTTTCTTCATCTGGTCTCTTGTCCTCATTTTGCTCTCATGTCCTCTCCAGTGTTGTTTCTTGGCCTTACAGCTAATATCCTTGGAGGATGCTCCTGGATGTGTCTCCATTTTGCACTCACTCCTCGCGAACTTTGCAGTAGTAGCTCAGCTACAGAGGAAGGCTAAATGGATGTAAGGGTGAACATTTATGACCCCTAAGAAAAGAGTGCATATTCCGTTTCCTGTGAATGCATTTTGTGTAAACTGTTTTTGTTTATTTGTGTGTGTGTGTGTGTGTGTGTGTGTGTGTATACTTGTGTACCCCTTTCCATTCTGTGTGAACATCCCTTTGTAGCTAATGGAGAGGGTGGTGCAGAGTCCAGCTCTGAACCCTTACTGTAGTCACTTCAAGCTAAATGGACTCCTGTTGTTAACAGTTTTCTAGTGTTGTCTGGAGGCTCGTGTAACATGGGTCAGGCACAGAGCACACCACTATTGCTCTTACTTCCTTTTTGTCTCTCTTTCTCAGTCTTCATTGCTTTCTGCAACCCCACCTCTGCTGTCTATTTAATTTATTTCTGTTTTTCTCATCCAATATTTTAATTGTTTTATAAATCATATAAATCATAAATCATAACTATTGACTTTGTGCTTTTTTTAGTATAAAAGATAAGGCCAGATAGATAGATAGATAGATAGAGTTTTGATTTTGTGGCCAGCTCTAAAACAGAGTAGCTTTCCTCAGCATGACCTACTGAACAACCGGATTAAGCCCATCATCTGCGTTTGGTTTGGTTTTAAGTCCTCTTTGACTCACGCTCACACTCACACACTAACTCACACGTGTATGCGGAGCCAGCTGTCGTCCCCTCCCCCGCATAGCATTTGTAGCCATAAGATCAAAACTGACACATAGGGTTAAGCTGTTAAAAACACTATTTGTGAGTGGTCATTGGATTTATTTCATAAGTATAATGCTGGTGTGTCACAAGATTAATCGTGGCTTGTCTCTTAAAGTTACTTTTGTTAGACCTAGGTGTTATTACAGTTGAATCTGGGCATATTTGAGCAATCACATTCTCTCTCGCACCATGTAAAGACCAAATCACTGTGCAGTTTATGTATTTTTTAAGAACTACACATTTAACTATCTAATTGTCTTATTATTTTGCTAATGACAAACAGCTAATAATGTTAAAAACAGATTTATTTAAATTAGATTTTGGCAATAACAGCAATTTTAAATATCCTATCAAAATGGTAAAGAAACATAACAATGGGACCTAAAATAATAATTTAAATTTTAGTGTATTATTTTGCCAAGGAATAGGACAATATTGTTAAGGATTTCATACCTTGGGCAATGCATGATGTCTAGTCTTTATACACTCAGAAGCCACCTTATTATGCATACCTATTCAACTGCTCATACATTTTACCATGTAGATATGGTCAAGACAACCTGCTGAAGTAGGTTGCTACTGAAGAATCAGCTTGAGGAAGAAAGGTGATTCAAGTGACTTTGAACATGGCATGGTTGTTGGTGCCAGACGGGCTCTTCTCAGTATTTCAGAAACTGCTGATCTGCTGATATTTTCCATACAAACATCTCTAGTATTTACTCTCCGAGAGAAAATGCCTTGTTGATGCCAGCGGTCAGAGAATAATGGCCAGACTGCTTTGAGCTGATAGGAAGGCAACAGTAACTCAAATAACCACTCCTTACAACCAAACTATGCAGAAGAGCGCCTCTGAATGTGCAACACGTCGATCTTACAGCAGCTACAGTAGGAGAAGACCACACCAGGTGCCACTCCTGTCAGCTAAGAACAGGAAACTGAGACTATAATTCACATGGGCTCACCAAATGTGGACAGTAGAAGATTAGAAATATATTGCCCTGCCTGATGAATTTTGATTCCGGCTGCACATTTGGATTGTAGGATCAGAATTTTATGTAAAAACATGAAAGCATGGATTCATCCTGCCTTAATTTCTTGGTACACATCAGGCCCATTAGTAATAATTGAGCGTTGTTTATATGGTGCAGTCTACCTTAGTATTGTTGCTGACCATATCCAATCCCTTATGCCCACAGTGTACTCATCTTCTGCTGACTGCTTCCAGCAAGATATTGGTATCTCAGACTGTATTTTTGCATATGACAATGAGTTTACCGTAGTCAAATGGCCTCCATATTCACCAGACCTCAGTTCAATAGAGCACCTTTGTGATGTGTTGGAATGGGAGATTTGCATCATGGATGTGCAGCTGACAAATCCGCAGCAACTATATTATGCTATCATGTCAGTTTGGACCAAAATCTCTGAGGAATGTTTCCAGTACCTAGTTTAATATATGCTAAAAATGAGGTAAATCTAATGAAGAGGCTGGTAAGTGTATATTTTTGTGCCTCACAAAAACAAAGCAAAATGAAAACCAATGAGAACCTCTTTGGTTCAGGTCTGGGCTTGACCATAAAATATGTGGATACGAACCTTTTTTTAAATGAGGTTGGCTGTTGTCACTGGGAGCTGTAATTGGGGTTACGACATATGCAAAGTGCAAATTTGTGCATGGTGTCTCAATCACATGAAACAGCTTTGGGGGACTCATTCTCATTCTCATGATGCAGTGTATGCCTTGTATATATGTGATATTTCTGACAGAAGCTATGAAAACTATCCAGTCTAGATCTGATTTTCACTTTTATTTTGTAGTCACTCATGACTGATGTGTACATATGTGTGGCTTAACATACAGTATGTCTGTGGACACGGCATCTGCATAACAGTCATGTACGCGTAGCAGCAGGCATCTGACAGTGGCCTTCCTTTGACTGCCGTTCAGACACTTGTTTGGCGGTGCGGTAACACCACTCCTGATGTTCCGTATCAAAGGAAAGGCTGGCACACATGCTGTTTCCCGTCACAAAGTAGCGCTGGTGAGGGAGGCATGCCAACAGGGAGAAGAAAGGGGAAAAACAGAAAAAGAAACACTTTGTTTTATTTTTATATAAACGCTACAGGTGATTTATAAAAAATAAATAAAAGTAGGTTATTATGAAAATTGTATGTGGAAAATGTTTCTGTAGATAACTACAATGTCGTTTGTACTTGAAATGCATGTTGCACAGGTATCCCCATAAGGTGACGTAGGGCAGAGGGACTTTTAAAAACTTTCCCCAACTGGCTCATCCTACTGTGCTGGGAACCTGCTGCAATGTGGAAAGTGGGATTAGTTTTGCATGATCGCTTTCTTTGTAGACAAATGCACTCGTACACACACATTTCCATCCAAATACTGTTTGAAAGTCATTCAGTAATGAGGGCAAGTGTCCATTATAAACAGGTTTTTGTCTGTATCTCAGAACTGGCAAGAGAGAATTGAAATAGAAAAGACTGAAAAAAAAGTGGATAGTTCAGTCTTGTGTCCTCGTCAGTGGTAACCACACTGAGACTCCGGTCAAAGAAACTACACTTCCGTAATGTTCACTTACAGTGTGAGTAGGAATCTTAGTGATTAACTTTATACTGGGGCATACAGTATATCAGATTGGTCTAAATAAAGGATTCTACATTTTCCTCCTATTTATATGAGATTACTGCCACATTTTAATCCTTGGTTTTCAGTCATCTCAGATACTCAAATCTGCAGTAATAGTTCCATATTATTTACTAGAAAATGCCTGAACTGCATTAAGTGACTTTAAAAGAGAGGTGCACTTCCTTTCCATTTCTTGCTGTTAATTGTTCCATTTTGCTTGCCCACTTAAGTAATGCAGTCCCTTTATACAGGATTTCTCTTTTTTATGTCTCTCCATAGGTGGGTCTGGAAGACAGCAAATTCAAATATTAAAAATTTAAGCAGCAAATATATTAAATTTGCATTTCTTACATGATGGCCCTCATAACAAAAGCTAAGCACTAGTACATGACTCACATTCTGCCCAGGTAGAAAAGAAGGTTGGATGTTATGCAGTGAGTCTTTCAAAATGCTCACTGCCACAGGTTTCATACTGTATTTGTAGTTCTTCTATAACGCTTTTTATTTTTACATTTTTACCTTTCTTTTAGTGTAGTATATAACTTTTGTACATGTAAAAGACCTGTGAATTTGCAAAACTTAAATGTCCTAACCAAAGGGAATTATGTTTATGTATACTGTGTGAGATGATTTGTTTCTTGCAGCTTTGGTGAGAGGAATAAATAATCAATGGTGAATTATTTTAGAAATGTTAATGCCAGTACCTTAAAGCATTGTATGTTGTGTGAACCATAGCAGCAACCTCATTCTGTCCTGATTCTAGTTTGAACATGCAGGGTTAAACTCTGGGGTTTTGTCAATAAACAACTCTTAGAGGTTTGTACTTTACTCACAGAGTTTTGCTGACAAATCAGAGCAGACTGGGCTATTCAGGATTGGGGGACTGGATGAACTAAAAATGAAGCCTTTTAGACAGACAGTGGAAGAGGTTCTTTGGGAATGTGGAGTATAAGAAAAACACCAAATTAAAATGATATACCTGTAAGTATGAATGATACTGGCTCTTAATGGGGGTTACTACTCATTCACACACCACTCTGTCTAGCTGCCCCCTCCTTTTAATAGCTTCCATCTTTTGCACCACCCACGGTCCTACTCTAATCCCCCAGCAGGCCCACTCTCATTGGGACAGGATTAGAGACCTCTCCCCTACAGTCAGTGAGACTTGAGGCTATTTCTTTGTGTGTATGCCTGTGTGAGTGCAGAGGGTACACAAGAAAGAAATGGACAACGAGCAAGAGCTACAAGGAGGTAGAAGTGAATGGGACAGGAAGACACAGAGAAAAAGAGAGAAAGAAAGAGGCAGAGGTGCAGAGATATAAATCACTGAAGTACAATATGTCAGACGAAGGACAAAAACATCTCCTGCAGCCCTCTGGGGCACAGACTGAAGGAGCCAAATAAGAGGGATGGAAGGGAGAAGATACAATGAGTCAGAGGAGAAGAGGTGTGGAGAATGTATAGTGCAACATAAAATTAGTATGAGAAACTGGAATATATCCCACAGTCTGCAGTGGGAGGGGCATTGACTGAGGCTAGTCTTTACCGTAGCAAATAGCTGTATTTGTGCTTGTGAAACAAACTGTAGAACAGCCTTCTGACCCCTATATGGTACTGACTGTGGCACTGTAGTTTTCTTTATTACCAGTGCCTACAAAACAACAAGAATAAAGCAAGCTATTGTAGGGGATAAAGGTGCATGGAATAAGTGAAATTTTAGAGCATATTTTGGGTTCTGCTGCTGATTAATACAGATGCAGATTACAGGTAGAGCTTGGCATCTAGGCTCAGAGCTCATCACTCATCAATTAGGACATACATAGAAATGAGGAAGGGATGAGTAAATGTCCTGCTGAAACCTACAGGTGAAAGCTAGGGTGGCAGAGGGGTTAAACAGCAGGCAGCGGCACTGACATGCTAGAGGGAGAGATGTGAAATTGTGCAGTGTAAATAGACTGCCATATTGGGAAAGTGCGTTTGGTATTTGACAGGAGACAGGCATGTTAGTGTGTATGGCACAGTGCAGCTCGTGTTTGCTTGAACTAGCTTGCAAGTAATGCTAATATTGCAATGTGACTTCTAGGCAAGACAGAAGATGAGAGAAAGAGAAGAGACAGTTGATCTGTTGGATGGTTCATCAGAACAGATTGACAGTAAATACTGATTTGCTAAACAAACTGTGCAAGAAGATTGTCATGTTCTAAGTTCATAATATATCTGACATTTTAGTTCTCTCACCCTTGAACACTCTGATGTAACATAAATGTTGTTTGAGCAATGGCTTTGGTGTTTTGCAAGTTGCTGTCTTAATTGACGTTCAAGCAGTTGTTTGTACTTGCACTTTTTAGTCTCTGAAGTCTTGAAAGTAGACTATTCCAAAACATATGCTTAAGCCATTCTCTGATCTTTGGAAATATTTATTAATAATTAAACTTGCAAGAGCCAAACCAAACTTTTATTTTAAATTACATAATGCATTTGTTATGTGTATGGCAAGACTTTTAAATACAACACAAAACAAATTGATATATGTTCTAATTAGTTTACACTTTAGTGATACCTTCAGCCACACTTTTTTATCAATATGTCAACATAATGGTCTATTTTGCATTTTATTATTGATAACAGCAAATAATTTAAAATATAAATTATAGCTAAAGGGCAGCTGTTGGAAAATCTATTATAGGGGGAAAAGGCTGTTCTATTCTTACACTGCTCCTATTTACATTCTACTGAATGTCCCAAGACAGCTTTTCCCTCTAATGTCATAATGATGGAGGGCCTAGTCCTCCATTATGCCAGCAATGATTAGCATTGATCTTTACCATTAGCAAATGAAGGGATGCCAGAAAATGTCTCCTGTTAAAGAGTCATCCTCACACAGATATTTTAAACTATCTCTTCTTTTATCAACCTTTCTTTTGTGCTTTACAGCAATCCTATTAGTAGTGTAAGAACTGTAAGATTAAGGCACTGTGATATACAGTACCCTAAAGTGTGTGTTTATGTATTTTTCTTTGTTTTTAGAATAACTTGTTACATAATAATCTTTTCCTTTTAAATGTATATATTGTGCATTTTTGTTTTTTTTTTCATTTGAACATTGTATGTTTTTGTTTTTCTGACCTCTCTTGTATAATACTGTATGTCCTTTGTGTTATACTGATACACGGACTGCCCATAATACATAAACAAATAAAGAAAGAAAGATGCCACAAGAGAGTTGGGTTGGAGTTGTTCTGAGGGGTATAATATGAAGCAAGTTCATCATAGCCTGGCTTTCTTTGGGTTAGCTGACTTGGCAAAACTTAAAACCTCATTAAGAGATAACTGGTATCACGAAGGCGGTTTCTTTGTTACGTCAGGCTCACATAAAAGGGAGTTTTTTAAGTGTTATATAAATCTTCTTCTGCACAAAATGGATCAGTTGAGCACCACTTACTTGAATCAGAGACATTATCAGGTGAAAGGCTGGTAGCGATCATAAAATATATAAGAAATATAACGTAACATGCAACACTGTTCCTGAAAGTGCCGCTGAAGTTAATGTATGTATTTTACCACTCAGGGCATACTCAGTGCTGCTGTTTATTTCTAACCTGACAGCTGCACATAAGAGCTCTGAATCTTTAACATGATACATTTCAACATTACAGGTTGCTTGATGCTTTCAGTTCTGACTCTCCCACAGCCTGATAAAGGAGATGTGAAAATTGCTTTAGTTTGTTGCCATATCAAAGTGAAATTAATTTTATTGATAACAAATTGTTGGTGATAAATAGCTTGCAAATGTAACTGATCAATGTTCTAATCTGAGCTCTTATAGTTGCAGTTCCATAATGAGCTGATTACCAAAAGTATGAACATTTATATATTTTCTATATCATCAGCTGAATGCACATTAATTCCTGTGACAATGTGACACATACAGTACAGCATGTGATGCTGTAAATTCAAAGCTGGTAGTCATTTGGTGGTATTTGTAAGGTATGAATGAATAGGTGGCATATAGAAAACATTTTAAACAACAGAGAATCTATAAAGCACTCAAAGTGCACTGGATATAATAGAATCAGTGAAAATGTGGTGCTTTCAGCTAATTTTAAACGGAAATTATGAACATAACCTGCTCCCAACCAGGTTATGTGTTTAGCATAAGTTACCCTGGTGATTTAACCAGCTTAAAAGACAACCACCTTCATGACACTGAGAACTCTGACTTAGGGCCCAACATCTATAGCCAGGAAACCAAACTCTGGCATCCCAAAATATCAAAATAAATATCATTTCATCTAATATTTTAAAGCTATAATCTTTAAAAAACAAACAAAAACAAAAAACAAATATACCACTTAGCTCTACATGATAAGTTTCTTCATGGCAGAATGTGGAGGGAAAATTGCATCTCTTTGCAGCTAACTTCGAGTTTTTCTCTAGAGATGTGTAACTATATTGTTACCCTAACTTGTTCTTTACTGAACGATCTCCTAACCAAGAAGAAGTGTTTTTTCTTGGGGGGTTTTTCCAGTGCCAGAGGGAGTTACTTCACATTCTAATTTGAGTCATTCACACCTCCAGTGTTGTCCAGCACTCCTTTGCATTTGGGCTTCATTTTGAACATTTTGTGGCACTGATGAATGTAGCATTCACAAGCTGAAAACAGATGCTATCAGCCAGGAATCAGTATCACTGTGGGTGGTCATGGGGCTGAAAATACTGTTTTCCATATAGTGTATGTACACTTTTTTCAGTCATTCTGTTTCAGTTTTTTTTGCTTTTGTTTCCTTGACGCCTCCCTGCGTTTATCTCTATCCCTTTATCTTAGTTATTGCAGTACCATTCTCTTTCTCCTCTTTCTCCAACTTTCTGTCTCCATCCCCGTTTTTCACATAAAGCCACATAATCTGAGTCAGCAGTATTCCCTCCCTCTTGCACTCGTGCCAGTGTGTCTTATGCTGTTGTATCTATTACAGGAACTAAAACACATGGGTCCATAGTAATCTAGAGTTATGATGTTTCAAATGATGTACAGACTAGCCATGAGTTTGTTTTGTTATGTCTAATGTTTATTTCAACAGTCCTTGTGACTTGAGGCTCTTTTTTTATCTCACTGACCTGCTGTTGGACACAAAAGCAGATTTCCTGAAAAAAAACGTATACTTTTGAAATGCAATCACGCACTTTCACAGATTTTGGCATGTCCCATTGAGAACGCAGGTGCCACTTTTGCTGTCCAACTGTGTCATGTAATTGGTAGCCTCCTGTTTCACTTCATTAGCCAAAATTCTGAATTTGATTTAGATGGTGCTGTGACAAACATAATGTTGTGATCATTAGCAGATTTATTAGCCTTTGTAAGTATGTGTTTTTCATATAACAAGGACACTCAATCAATTTTCTCGCTCTTTCCTTCTCTCCTTCATCTTTTTCTCCTTCTGACTCTTGAGCCAAGGTTAAGCATTAACTTATTGCTATTTTATTTAATACACAGTCAGAAAGAGCTGTACTTGAGTAAATAATGGTATTGTTTTTTTCTTCCACTCACACTTCCTCAGAGATGGCTGCTAAAGTCATTAAATATCCTTGCTGCACTTTCATCTTCCCAGTGTCCCTTTTGTCTCTCCATTGGTGTGGGCATACCTGTACAGGTGAAAGAGGCACATGTGAAATGAAGATTGACAGAACAGTCTATACTGAGCCTCAGGGGCATGATATGGAAGCTTGTTTCCGCCACTAAAAAAAAAAAAAAAAATAAAATCCAAAACTTTAAA